>CCAG010014358.1:0-26010 GCA_001077435.1 Glossina morsitans morsitans
ACATTAACAATTAAGCTTTTTGGCATATAAGAGTTTACGTATCCTAATAACCCTTATATGCGGTGGCATTCAAAAAATAGAACTATGTGGTCCAAATTCGGTAAGGTTGATTTCTTTATCAATGTACTATTATGAACCAATTTTGACCGTGGAATATTGAAAGTTATACCTTTTTACCATATAAAGAAGTTTCCATAGGAACATTATATGAGAGGGGTTTGAAAAGATTGCCACAGCCGAATCAAATTTTTCACACCGATTTAGAATGACGAAATACAATTACATGGCGAGTTTTATTGAAAAATTGTGAATGGAAATTTTTTTCCATATAATAATTTTTCAAAAAAAGGTGTTGTGTCCGAAGTAGTCGAACAAATAGATCAATCCGAGCCATATTTAGTAGCATTCGTTCTTGGGCCAAAGCAAGTCAGTGCATCAGATTTTATGAAAACATATGAAAAATTGCGATCTATGGGTTGAACACAAAAATACATGGACAGATATCAAATGGACAGATGGACAAACAGGCGTACATCCATTTAGAAAAGATTCAGAAAATGATTCTGTATCGATTGGTATAACAAAAGGTGGATCTTTCTCAAGCTCTTCTGGATGTTACATACTCTTGCACAAACTTAATGAAGCCTGTACCACAACTAGTGCAGAGTATAAAATAAAATAAAATCCTGAACTAAGGCGAATTTTCTGCATAAAAACTATTACTAATTATCAACACATAAAACATATATTATTTAGGGACTTCAAAAAAATAAATAAAGAATTTTACAGTCTTTTCTCTTATCTTCATGTTGAATAGCTAGTAATCATCCAAAATGGATTTCACAAAAATTTAGATTAGAATTTGAAATTATAAAGTTACGATTAATTGCATAGTATCCGGGCTGAAATTGCCAAAACTTTTTTGCTTGTCTACTCTTAAGCGGAAAGATAAATTCTTGGCGCATAACCAGCTTTGGCAGTTTTTCACTACTTTCACTTGAAATCAAGTAAGAACATTATAGTCGGGCAAGGCCGACCATTAAATACCCTACATCACATTGTCTAACACAATTCTTATTTTTATTCTAGAACACAAAAATTATATCTTGTTTCTATGCAAAAGAAAATTTTTGAAGGACGTATTTATGGGGAAGTGGGCCCAAAACGGAACCTAATGTAGTACAAGTTCAATCCTTACATAGGGCAGGGCCCAAGTAGAGTTCATTTTTGTATGAAATTACTACAACATTATGGGTAAATTTTTATTACCACATATTAAAACTCAGACTTTTCTGCTCTACAAAGGGTGAATTTTCGTGAAAATTTTTATTAGGGTAGGATCCAAAAAATAGGTCAGGAAGGTCCAAATTTGGAAAATAAATTTTTTTTTTATTGTAAATTACTATTATGATATACTTTTCTGCATGAATCATGGAAAATTATACGTTTTTGGCGTGTGAACTTTAGTTTCGTTATATGAGGGGGTGCAAAAATTGCCCCAGCCGGTCTACAGTTTGTATACGAATTTAGAATGCCTAAATACTACTACTTAGTTGCAATTTTTTTTCATATAATGACTTTTCAAAATATGGCGTTATAGGGGGGGCAGTCGAAAAAGTGGACTAATCCGAACCATTTTCAATAGCCTTCGTCCTTGGGTCAAAACACGTCACTGTAATATCGAAATGTCTCAAAAATTGCGAGGTGCAGCGTGAACACAAATTTTAATGGATAGACATCAGACGGACAGGCGGGTTTAGATCAATTCAGATTATTATTGTGAATCGACCGGTATAATAGAAGGTGAGCTTATCTTTAGCCCTTCTGCCTTTTATATACAACCGCTTTAAGCTAATCATGGAGTGGGCGAAAAACGTCTATTTATTAATGGAACTGTGTTATTGAACTCTTAATGATGGGTCATTGCAGGCCTTCCATAAGCAAGCTTTTAGTATCTAATGCTAAAATTCGAATTAAAGGAAGTCAGCAGAAAGTCTAACAACTTTAATATTACACCGAAAATAATTTCATTTCGCAAAAACCAATATATTGAGGTTTAAAATGAACATAGCGAAAAGCCTTGAAGTCAGTTGACGTTTGAACAACAATTTCACATATTGCTGTAATAAAATTGTAATGTATAAATTGAATATGAGGACGCCCGCAATTTTTCTTGTGCACATGTGAGACTATTGTAGAATTTTATAAGAAAGATTTTATACTGAAAGTAACAAAGTACCATACATATAATTACAAATACCTGATTTGCAGACACGCCAGAATAATAATCCGTTCACAGATTTATAGAAGACGTGCCAAATCAATTTTATTTCGAAATATTAACATATTAACATATTAACATATATATATATTTTTATATGTAAATATTTAAGTAATTGAAACAAAACAAACATAAGCATGCCTCATTTGTTCTTGTCATAAAATATCCAACCTCACGCCTCGTCATCACGTAAATGCTTACGATTCCAAGGAGCCTTTATACTAGTGAGATCCCAAAATGTGACAAAATTCAAATTTGCTAAAGTAAATTTTTTTTTGAACTTATTACTTTTTATCTATTTTCATCATAAACTGCCTAAAATACGTTGCTGCCTTTCTTTTCCAAAAAGTTCTTTATGGGAAGGGCTGCCAAAAATGTATGACTCGAACCAAAAAAAAATTGATCGCAAATATATATTGGAAAACAATTTGCAGCATAAAATTGGAGAAATTCGAAATATGAAGGTTTAATTCTTGTAAAAACTTTTACATGGGAAAGAGTCAAAAATGGTGCTACCCGATCTAAGTTTTTCAGATCAAGCTACTATTAAACGAAATTCGTGTTTGCAAAATGCAGCGACGTATTGCACTTCGTCAAATAACAGACACGAAAAAGGTAGACGGACGGATAAGCTGAAACTATATTTTAGAATCACATAGAGTCGCTAAAGATCATTTTCTGAATCGATCGGCACAATCAAATGTTACACAATGTTAAGTTCTTCTGGTTGTTATCTACATCCCCATCAATTAATACACTTCACACGATCAGTGGTTTAGGATATAATGACAACCATAAAAGTACTAATCGATTAGGTACTCAAAAATCCGGGAAAAATAAATAAATTTATTGGTGTTGATTAGAAATTGCTGATTTGAAATCGCCTAATTGAAGTTATTAACAAACCGGCAAAGCCAACCATTAAATACCTTACATCACTTTGCCTAATAGAATTTTTCACATATTTTTGTGATATTTTTCACTTAATTCCCACGTGAAGGTGAATGTCGACTTTTCAGGATTTTAAAAATTTTAATTTCTCAACTGTTGGTTTTAATACATTGAACATGTTAAATTTTACCCGATGTGTTAGCAAAACGCGCACACAACTTTAGTTGATAAATGAACCGCTCGTTGGTAAGAAGGTAAATAAGTAATGCAATAAAAAGAAAATGACATCTTCATTCTTCTCTCCCAACATTTTGTTTTACTTCATGTTAAAAGGAGAGAAGAGTGGGGCAATGTAGGGTTGCTACTCAAAGATATATCAATTTAGCTTGGCCATACATAGTCTGATTTTTGTCGAAAAACTTTGAAAGTCATCAAGCTTTTTGATTATTGAGGAATGATCGTAAAAAAATAGTCCGACTCTATCCGTTTTTAAGAGCGCTCACCCTTGGTAAAAAGCATGGCAATATACGTAATTTTATCAAAATAGGACGTGTAGGTCGAACACAAGAACCAGATAGATTGACCACCAAATAAAGAAATGATTCTAAGTCGAAATGAAAAAGTCTTAATTGCTTTTGGGTATTACAAACATTCACAGTAACTAAGTATACATTGTATCACAGATACAATCCAGATTTTAAAATTTAAATACACAATTAATTTGATGGAGATCAACTAATACAAAAACCCGACCCTTTTCTTTGTAGCATTACAGTTCAAAAAACTTCCAAAACAAGTTATGGTCCTATCTTATGTGATAAGTGCTTCCTATTCGGCTATAAGTATCGAAGCCGGTCAAAATCATAGCTGTAATTCCTACGTATTGAAAAATGCGGCTCCTTTCACTATTTCCGTGTTCAAATGTGGAAAAGGAAGGAGATGATCAAAAATGTACTCACTGCTCTTGCTTATGTCTCATATAATCGCAGTTCTGACCACTAGCTTACGTGAGACTTCCATAGTTTCACGCGGTTTAAAAAGCGACAACTTCTCTAAATTTGAAATCCTTAAGGATAAGGAAACAAACTACGTTATAATATTATATATAATATCATTCGCCTCAGTATCTGAGTAGACAAGGGATTTCGGCAGATAATTTAATGATCGTGGGTTCAAATCTCAAGTGTGGTAAATCAATAAAGTCGATAGATAGCCTTAGATACTAATGCTTTAAGACTTTAGTCTTAGAATTTATTTCTCTGCTTAAAATAATAATAATAAAAACAAAATATGTAACACCGAAAATTTTTTGTTTTGTTTGCCACATTCTAACTGATTTTCTCCTAGCTTTTTAAATGTCTTATTTCATGGAAAAAGTATTATCGAAAGATATGACATACCGCAATCAACTTAATAAATTGATGGCCATCTCTGTTGATAATTAATGGAATAATCGATGAAGCTTCTTATCTTTACTGCTGTGGAAATTGTACAAATGGATTAAAATTAACAAATTTTATTAAATAATCGAGAATGGGTCGATGATAGCAAGAGCTCTATCGCCTTTCCTGACCAGTTCTTCAATTCCCACTCTATCTGTTAGTCTGACATATTTTTTAAGATTCAAACTATGAGATTATTACGAACTTTTTGTGTTTCTGTTAGAAATAACAGTAGTAACGCTGTTAATTAGTAGCCATTTGACAGCGGGCTCTTTCATTCTCATTATTTGTATGGATAAAGTTTCTGATAATTTCTTGATAAGATGTCGCATTTTCTCAAACGCTTGTAAAGCAGAAGCATTTACAATTCTGGGTTTTTTACGTGAATACGCGCTATGCTGTACATACAAATCTGTACGTACGAAAAAGAACGAAACAGTGTATATTTACGTATAATATAATTTATGTTCTTTTCACCCTTTATATCACATAGAAGAATTGTAAATTTTGTGTTCGCCAAATGCGTCGATTTCAATTTCAATGAAGGTTTTCATATTAACAAATATGAAGAATTTTTTTTATTAAAAAAAATCATGTTGTAGTTTATTTTATTTATATTTATTTAATTTACTTGTTATTTCCAAGCTTTTTTTTCATTACACATATATTTGGCATATTTTATCCAACTTTCCATACCGCACGTCTGTTACTCTACATGGCGTCTATTTATATTATATAGTTATTATATTATTTTTGTTTCCCAATTAGGCAATTAAAGAAATGAATAAAATATTAAAAACTAGTCCTTAACCATATTAATATTATTATTGTAAATTTCGCCAAAGAAATAAATGCTAAAGCAATAGTATCTAAGAGTATAGACTTTATTAAAAACTCGGTCACTTGGGCTATCCTTGGCACTATCCTTAATCTTAGCTTATGCAATTTAACCAGTTTTTTATTTTTCCTATTAATATATTCCAAATGGGTATGCCGTCGGGCCAAGAATTTCGAATTTTCGTACAATAAGCCTCTTAACGGGAAGTCCAGTAAGTCGCGTCCACACTCGTTGTTGTCATCGCTATAGTTATCGTTCGTAGTAAACCAAACCTTCGTTTTCTCCATAATATTATCAAATTATCAATTTCGCAATAAGTAATTTATGTTTATTGTCATAATATTCTGTTTCGTACAGCTCAAAAATTTCAACGTTGGGTTTTTGTAGATATGATATTTCTGTGTTCAATGAGAGTTTTGCTGTTTTATAGCTATTCAAAATTGCAGAAACAGCGCTACCTCAAATGAGTAATTTTGGGTATTTCTATTGTGTTATTACTGCTCTAATGATTTTGAACATCAAGGGTCAATTATGTGTTTTTCAAAAGCTAACAGTGTGTACTTCGATTAAATTTAAACTATTGTTACAGATTTCCGCTAATCTCGATACGGTTCGTATCACTAAATCGTGGATATTATTTTCAAGAGAAATGCACTTCAAAGTTCTTTTAATTTGAAGTTCTTTTATTTACAATCTATTGTTTAAGGCTAGGATTATTTACATTTTACTTTGGCAATACTCTCGACTTCTCAACTTTAGTATTCTTTTTCGACTCAAATGTATTTGTCCGGCTCAAATGTTCTCGTACGACTAACTCTGCCTTCCGCAAATAGCCTGCTTATATACATTTTTGCAAGCATGTTACAATCACCTACCTTCATGGCTTCATTTTTAATCCGTTAACCTGCTTTTCTACTAATCGTTTTCCTCGGCCGGCACCTGTACGACGCACTGCGCATTTGCACTTGGGTTTTTCCGTCTGTTTTCCTGCTAATTTTTTTCGTCGGCCGGCAGCTGTATGACGCACCGTAATATTATGTTTGCAATCCAAATTCAATGTAATAAAGCAAAGTTAAAGAAGGGTCGTTCAACAATGTCAGTAAATTCAACTCTAATCTAAGATGGTGCCAAAAACCATAGACGACATTTTTCGAGTTTTTTGGTTTCGAAAAGTTCGTGCAACCAAACAAAGACCTCGCGACAGGCTGACTTGACTAAAGTTATCTCTGTATTATAGTAAGTTTTATACATTTTACACATAACTTAAGTCATCGGTTTAGGATTGGAAACAAGTGGCATAAAAGACACAAGAGCGGAATACTTGTGCAAGTATATGTCGCTACAGCAATGGTATGTCCATTGCTTATGGCTAAAGATTTAAACATGGTCAACTCGTCCATATTCCGCAAAACAAATTGCGCGCCTATGTGCTATGTCGACCACTTTGCAGTGTGTTCAAAAACGGCCACTATGTTTATACTTTTAGGAAAAGGCTTCACATGAGGATCAAAATTCGTATGCCAATTTAGCTAAGTTTGTTCAAGAGCGTGCTCCTAACTAAATAGAAACCAGGCTTACAATATGTTAAAGTAAATTCCCAGTCGACAGGCACACAGATTGTTTAACGGACACTTTTAAGTAGAACATGAACTATTTGCTTTTAATAACCTATATTTTAATTAGATATTTGGCCTTTTACATATGGTAGTTGACTTTTTTGCCTATTCTTAATGGAAAGTAATATTAGTTTGTTGAACGCGCAGAGCCTGTAATAGAAGTACTTAGGCAATTATATAATGCAGATTCAAAATCGATCTATCTGTCTTTTATTTTTCTAAAACTTCTTATACAAGTATATTTTCAAAATTTTCGTAATGCTTATGATATCACTTTGTTCTCTTTTATATAATTTTGCTTTTATTTCCGTTTGTATGATTTTGTTGTTGATGCTGGATGTTTGCAAGCAAACAAGTGTCAAGTTTGCACTTTATTTTTTCGGAATCAATATCGAAAGATGAGGGCAAAATTAAATGGCTTTCAAGTTATGTCGTCGAGGCGAAAGCTATATTACCAAAAGATACATCATTATTATCCAGTTTAATTGTTATTGAAACAGTCCTTAGCATATATATTTGGTGTTACTTTGTAAAATTGCTGCCAAATTCGATAAGCGTATGATTTAAAATACGCAGGTAATGTGTTATATTTGATGTAATTTAGTGTCGGCTTATGAAGAGAATATGTTTCTCTTTTTCCTCTAATCGAATACTATACAGGTTGTTTTTGGTTTTTAACAAAGAAAGTTCCTTTTGTGTTAAAATTAAAAAAAGTTTTCAATTTCATATTTGACTTTTGAATTATATGAACGCTTAAAAATATTATTAAAAAAACGTTTACTTTGAACTTGGCTGCAGTTTGCCAGATAAATTTTAGAGAATATTGGTAGACAAACTGAAGAAGAAAAATGGAATACTTATGCAAGAATACATTCAACGCATTTTTTTTTTAGTTAAAAGAATTGAACAGGCATAGCATATTTCAGGAAGGAAGTATTGTAGGGTATTACATAATTCGTCTTTAGCTTTTATGCAAAATAAGTAAGAAAATTATATCCGGCTAAGGCCAAATATTTTATGTGTACCATCTTTATCTTAAAAAAAATAGAAGAAAATGTAATATTGGGTTAACATGGTCAATTTTTTCTATTTGCTTACAGTACGATCATTCATAGAAAATGCAAAGGTTTATTGTTGTAGTTTATGCCAAAAAAGTCCACATACCCAGCACCGGTATATTCATTTTACAAAACGTTTGTAATGCCCAGAAGGAATCTTCAGAGACCCTACAAACTATATGTATTCTTGATCTATATCCCTATATATGGAGTCCACCTGAGCACGTCCGTCTCATGTGTGATGTCTGTGGTGAAAATTCTGGTAGCCGAAAAAAATGCAGTTACCGACTTCAAATGTGAGAAACCATTGAAAGTTCTTGCCCGCAGGATGATATGAAAATGCACCAAATCTGTCGAAGCACCGCAAATTTACATACACTACATCCATTCCACAAATCTAGCATACTTCAAAATTAAATTTAAGATGGGAAAATATTTTGTATTGTAATGTTATTTACCGTCCATTTTTATTTAATTTGAAATAATCAACAAAAAAAATTTATATTTTTTCTTATATATTTTTTCGTTTAAGTTCCCACATATTTGTCACCGATAGAGACACACTGTTCAAATATTGATTACTTTCCTGAAATTGATGATGAAAAAATATCCAATGAAGATGCTACCACGCGAGTACATTTAGCTAGATCTTGTGTTGCAATGTTTATTCTTAGGTGAGTAAATAAACATTTGGCTAGAGACACACGTTCTTCCTTGTTGTATCTTATATGTTATGGTTTATACATATATATTAAATCATTAAACCTATGTGTATATAAGGATTGTCCAAATTATATTTTCTTATTATTATCTTACCTGAATTACAAGTAATAATTACTATGTTACTTCAGCTAAAAATTTGATATATACAATCAATTTAAGTACATAAAATAACTTTTTATTATTATTATCAAACATTACTATTGCAATACGGATAATAAAAGTTAACACACCTAAGAAATCTTTGAAGATAAGACACTTCGCTTAGTTCTATATCTAGGTTTATGCCTAGAATCAGAGACAGTGATAAAGTGCTAACGAAGAAAAAACAAGAAAAAAGCGTAACTACACGACTACTATGATAAAAAGCTGACTATGAGCTGTTTTGGCTCGTAACAAAAAAAAATAAATAAAAAATATGTTGTACTTCTTGAACCTAAATAAATAAAAACAAAATAGACCTAATAACAAATAAATACTCAAATATAACGTCTGGAATGTTAATAAAAGTCAATAATGTCTCCAAAAATAAAAGCAATGATATCATAAAAAGCAACAACAACATTCAACTCTATAAAAATACGATCAAAAGTAATAATAAAAGCATCGGGAGAAACACTGTTTTGACAGTTTAAAGTATTTAAAATTGCTGGGGCTAAGTTATCTAAAAAGAACATCAACTAATAATAAAATATATATATAATATATATAAATAAAAAAACAAACAACT
Organism: Glossina morsitans morsitans; assembly: GCA_001077435.1. NCBI lineage: Eukaryota > Metazoa > Arthropoda > Insecta > Diptera > Glossinidae > Glossina > Glossina morsitans. The sequence continues at coordinate 9,577 of CCAG010014358.1, forward strand.
ATATTAAAATTATAATTAAAATTAACTATATGGATAAAATAAATGGATTATTAAGTTGTAAGGAGAGTTAGAACAGAAAATTAAATACAAAATTTGGACCAGAATAGATTTTAGAGAAAACTTGCAGGAATAAATAGGAAATCAGAACATTCGTTTTAAAGAAAACCGCGAAAGTGGTTTTCAGTTAAAAAACATCCACTTCATTTAATTTCGAGAAGCGGAAAACGAAAAGACGTTATTTTAAAAATCAGGTAGGACGCTAAACATAGTCAAAAGCTTTCTTAACGTCGATGTAAGTGACAAGTACACGAGTGGATTGCTTGGTCTCCAATTTGTGTTTGACATGCCGGCATATGCACACTATTTGGTGAGAGGTGTTATGCTGACTTCTAAAACCAAACTGTTCATACGGAGTATTTTTTTCGAAATTACTTTCAATACTTTTTTTTACTTTCCGAAAATTTTCTTTAGAGCTCAGGAAACTAATAGGTCAATTAGGTCATTCACATGTAATGGTGGAGGAACGCAGAAAGATTCCTGTTTCCTGCACAAGAAAAATTATAGAAAAAATGTCAAAACGTTTAAATGACGTTATAAAGCCAAAAGGATACCCCATTTAATATTATTATTATTGTTGTAAATTTAGCCAGGCAATAAATTATAAAGACTTAAAGCACTAGCATTTAAGGCTTTCGGCTTTATTAAAAACTCTACCGCAGTTGAAATTTGAACCCATGACCATTAAATTGCTAGTCGAGACTCTTGCCTACTCGGCCACTCAGGCGGATTCCATTGGATATTAATTTTAATAATGTACTGTTTTTTTATCTTCGAATCCTTCCTTACATGAAAAAACCCAATATAAATGATACAATGTTTTTTGAGTTATTGACGTTATATAATTTTCTAGTCTACTGGAATAATATTTTGTTTGTTTTTTTTTTATATTTTAATATGTATTTCCTAGTAGTACAAAATAGTAAAAAAATTTTGTATTTGAACAATGGACTAGGTTTAACGAGCGTTTATTTTATGTCGAGCGAAAAAACCCAATATTAATGAGACTCACTGTAATTACAAGAGATTATGATTTCTTAAATATTTTTCTGCGAAAGCTTATGTTTTGTTGCAAGATAAACAAAGTATACCACCATCATAATTATGTGGCGGATGGAATAGCGTTTTTTACGTTTTCGAGACTGTACTGCTCCGTACACAATCTCTATGCATTTCGTTTCCTTGCGGTTATCTAATGTTAAGTCTAATTACGAACTTTTTTCTTCTTTTCAAGTGCTTTCTAAGCACTTTAATGAAAATTTTATCTTCTTCTTCTGTTATTCAGAAAATTAACCGAAAATTCGCTGAGATGTGTAAAAAAGGCCCAATGTGAACACAGAGTTCTTTGTTTGCGCCTTAGTAAAGTTAGGGTTGGATTTTATATACAATATTACATTGTTTATTTGATTACTCTTTTTAATTTTGCGTGTATTGGTCCGTAACGTTAGTTTTTTTTTAAATTTTATTTAAATATGCATATTTCTCATCCGCCACGTAGGATACAACAGAGCAGCGCAGAGTACATTCCGTTGTGTAAAAGGTAATGTAGTATATCAGTGTAAAGTGTGATAAGAAGGAATTGATGAGTGTGGGAGTAAAAAAGTGTAGAAGAGAATAGCTTCATAATTTGACTGTAAACGCTTATATATCTTGATGACATGATTGAAAACAAGAAAAGATTGCGAAGTAGGCTGTTAAATTGTAAGAACGCAAAATGTCAAGAATCCTATGGTCAGGAAGACCACATATACTTAATTTGCGAAGTATGGAATGGGGAATAGAAGTGGTAACATTTGGACAGACAAATAGGATATGATCAGGAAATTGTAAGACTGCAAATGTACATAAAGGGCTATTCACTATGTCAATTTGAAATAGACGATCATTACATTTCGCGTCATTAAACATCAGTCTGTTAATAAGTCAAATAATGTCACGTCTGAGCCTGTAATTGATAAACTAAGAAGCTTTACTTCAATATTCTACTTAATTGATAATAATATTAATAGTTGCCAGATGTGATGGTGTTGGTTGATATTGGTGTCAGGAGACTAACACAATGAGGCAAAAGGCAAAAAAAGAAATGATCATCTATTCTTTCAAATTTTAGAGTTTTTCATATAATTTAGGCTTACCTTACGCTGGCGTACATTTTTTTTACATTATGTGATTTGCGATTTTGGTTTATACCACTTAATTTGTAAGAAATTACAAACAAGCAATAAAAACCATTTATTTTAAAGTTGAATACATTCACGAAATTTTTTTATTAGGGAGTGATAAACGATAGTTCGCAAATTATGGATAAATTAATACACAAAAATATATATAACATGCTTGTTTACTTTTATATTAACTTTCTTATTGTTATTTTTTTTTCACTTTCTGTTTACGTTTACGTTGATTTCTTTATTTTTCGTTCTAAAACAATACGTTTTTGTTCACATTTTCCTATAAAATAATATGGTAGCATGGTTGCCCATTGTATTCATCATTTGGCAGTTTTTAACCCAAACACAAAAATGACGCCTCATTGTGTCAATCCCCTTTTTTATCTTTCTTGTCGTTTATGTTACAATAGGATGATGTTTAGGTTGTATTTTTAAGTGGTAGTTTAAACTAATCTTGTTTGTGAATTTTTTTTCCATTATTTTTGTCTGCTTGTTTTTCTGCCATATTTATTTATTTTTGTGTCAAATTGCTGTTATACAACAATTTTCATCATAAAATACTAAAAGCTAGTCCTACTTTCTATATGAGATATCGTCTAAAGTGTAGTGTTCAATAAAATGAAAAGAACGTTTCTAGTGTATTTCTGCTTTAATACATTATCTTAAAACTTAATCATTCGGGCAAAACGCAAATTTTTTTCTCGCAAATACAGATGCGAAGTGCCTGTCTATGTTTTAAAAATATAAGAAGCCAAGTTTAAAATTGTCTTTATTTCTTGAATCAAATAATGACTGTACAAGATACAAAAAATAAAATGCTTATGTTGACAAAATGTTGAATGTGAGACTCTGCTTACGCTAGTAAAATGACAAGAATGCTTATGCCAATTTTATAATGAATACTTAGAATAAAAAATAATGCATAAGGGTAAACAGTGAATAATGGTGCAGCAATAATACTCCAAAAGAACCTGAAACCATTTTCAAAGACAAAGAAACATCGCGTTTCAAACCGAAACTTATCTTTACTATAGCCGCTTGAGTTTTTTATGTAAATAAAAGTGAAATATCTTTTTTACATTTCGTGTTAGATTTCAAATAGTATTTCAGTTAATCTTGTATATTGCACTTTATGAGGACATTAAGTGCTACTCGAAAGTGTGTCTGACGATGTCGATGGTACAAGCAAAAATAAAACAAATTTAATATGTATCAAAAGAAACCTTACCGAATATAAACAAGAGGATAAAAATAAAATCGATTTTTTGAAAAGAAATTTTTAGCGAATTGATATTTAGTTTAATTGAAATTGAGAGAAAGCGGACACCAAAAAGTTATTGCTGTAGAAAACATAAAAAAAGTATCGAAAACTATTTCCAATACTGGCAAAGTGAAGTGGGCACTTGGTCCGCGCCTATGCTAAGGCGATAATTAAACGCTACAAAATAATTGGAAAAACTAAACAAAAATAGAAGTACAAGCACCAATAAAATAACAAATTATACAGAAATGTTATAAGAAATTAAAAATTTTTTTTTTTGTTATTATTTACCATTTAGTACATGTATATTATTGGCAAAAAGTTACAATACGCAAAGTATTGTAACTTGCTTTGTTTCCTAGTTGAGACATACTTTTTATGAGAACCCTTATACCCCTATTAGAAAAGGTTCTGCTGCAAGGTGTAATTACAAAAATCTTAGAAAACTAAAAGAGTAGATACACTGAATATTAAAATTAAAGGACTCCTTTCAGTCGTTCTACATAGTTTTGAAAACCGTTTTTAACGGTTCAAATAAACTGAACAGTTCTTGTATACTATTACTGTTGGCAATGAGGTTAAAATTTAATTTTTTTTCCAATGCAATGATTATTCAATATTTTTATTTATATTAGTTTCGTTACAACCTTTTGTGCTTTTTGGACGGGAATATCAGGATGTTGGAAAAGATCGTCTGGTGCAGTTACAGCTACCTCAATTTTATTGTTGGCAACCTGTTTACTCACGGCTGGCGCCATGGGGCTTTGGCATACTGTTGAATTCTTCGAAAAGGAAAAAATTGTAGGCGAAGATTATTTTCAGCAATGGAATACAGTAATGAATTGAGGACTATCAATTATCGCGGAGTTAATTAACGTTTTTCGTTCATTATTAATAGATTTTAAAGGATAATACAAAAATTACGTATGATTGGTCTTACATTGTGGCTTGGATTGGTGTAGGCACCTCTTTATTGTCCGCTGTACTGCTGTCCGGTGCTGCTGTGTGTTTGAAAAATGAACGGGAAAAAGAGGAGCAATTGAATTTGCAATATCTGATGCCAGGTAAAGATTACATATTTTACTTATTTAAAAGTTATTATCTATAAGAAGGCAAGTAGAGCTAAGTGAGGCCAAGAAAAAAACCTCTTCATATTTCACTGCATCTGTTTTCTTAACAGGTAAGATCACTACAGCAGTCTAAAAAAAAGAGGTTTTCTGACAATTTTTTTGGGATGGAAGGGAAGATAATGAAATGTTAATATTTGGGAGGGGTAATAAGCCCACATGTCGTCAAATGTTAAAAACGGCAATACCACAGTCGTTCTCTTCAGGCATCTTTAATCCAAAGAACTCTGCACTTCTATTAAAAAAAAAGAAGAAAATCATTTAACCTACGTGCCTGGAGGTGGAATGTAAAATTTTATTTTTGTGGGATTGACGACTGTTTGAATCAAAAAGTTTCGGTAACAGAATAACATTCTTTGGCTAATAGATAAGTCGTAAATAAATTTATCCAAAATGTCCTACTTCTTTTTAAATGGTAATTTTAAACATGTAAAAATTTAGGGCTAAAAGATTGAAAATTGCAAGAATTCTCGTATGGGCCGTTCTGAGAAATCGTTTTTCGAGAATGATTTTATGCTGGAATATGCTCTTTCCTCTTACAGGAAAATTCGAAAATAAAATCGTTTGCTTTACATCTAACTTGTTAATAAACTTTTAATTTTCAGCCAAAGGCTCGAAAGTTTATAAAATGTTTTCACTTCTCAACAGTCATTTTATTCAAGCTACGCTAACATATTTTTGTTAGAAAACGCTTTTAAATTGAAACAAATACTTTCCAAAGACATTTATTACACGATTAGAAACGTAAAACATTAGTCTTTTTTAGAAAACCGACGATATCGGAAACGATACTTAAAGGAAAACGTTTTTTTCATAGATTCCACATATTTTAAAAGATCGAAAGCGTCTATCAATTAAAAATGTATTTTTCTAAAAAATCTACAAATGTAAATCGCACGGTGCATATTGTTGAACGCTAAGTACAACTTAACATTCATACATCTCTCAAAAAACTAATACGTAAAAGAAAATTGCGTAAAAGAAATCTGCCAGTACAAATTGTTCAAAAACGCAAACGAGCAAATCACTGTAGTCAGGCAAGGCCGGCAGTTAAACATTGCATACCACATCGCCTAACGCATTCATTCATTTTCGTGCTAATACACCAAAAACTGTACCTTATTTTCATATAAAGGTGTAATTTTCATGAAAGCCTTTACTTTGGAGGTTCCCCAAAACATGAACTGGCTAAATTTAGCACATTTAATTTTGTTTTTAAAGATTTTATTTTTCTCTACTTATTGTCATCTTAAAAAACAAAAAATTCGACTTTGTTGCCACATAGATACTTTTGATGTTAACATTTATATATGGTGGTATTTAAAAGACCTCAAATTGGATACATTTATTTACTTTTGATAAATTTTAGAAATTACTGCCATGCACCAACTTTTATCACAAAATCAAACTTCTCAATTTAAGATGCAAAGATACTTTTGCTTAGCGATTCTGCCAAGAACTTTTAAAAATTGCAATTTTATTTTCATGTAAGGACTTTGCAAAAATGGTACGATTCAATCTATTTTCAATACAGTTTGTCCTTAGGCTAAAGCACGTTAGCGTATTAAAAAAATGAAATGCTTCCAAAATTGGGACTTACAACGTTGAATATGAAAATAAACTAATTGACTTTAGACGGTCAGGTGAACAGACAGTTTAACTCGATCTAGAGAGCGATCCTGAACCGATCGGTGCGATAAAAGGTCAGTCTACCCCAAGTTCTTCTGGGCGTTCCATACATTTCCATACAAGCTTAATGTAGCCTCAGTTTAGGGGTAGAAGTACTGAATGTAAACGCAAAAATTGAACAATGCCCCTCGGCTACTCTCGTTAAGAAGCCGTTAAGAAATAGAAGCGGCGCTTAACTGAACGCTAGAAAAAGTACAGCTAAATATATAAAATGTCGGTTATTCAAGCGGAGGCTATAATAACAAATGCTTACAGTAAGAAAATTTCATATATTTTAGAGGGAATAGCTTCTTTTATCACTACAACTATCGAGTACGTCGAGCTGAAGGATTCCGACTTCAAGTTCTAAAAATTTCCTTAAAAGCATGCAATGTTTGAAAAATTTTCAATGAATGGATTTAAATGCGAAGACCTTTAAGTCCCTATAATTAATTTTTTCACGTCGAGATACCAATGAAATATACTTATTTCTATCAAGTGACTCAAGTTGACGCACTTTTTCGTTACAGTTAGCATAGTAGCACAAATTAACATAGTAAGCTCGAACTTGCTACTTACATTATCCAATGAATTGAAAGAATTGTTGCATTATCGAAGAGCTAGAATAAATTAAAAATGAGCTAACTTATTACTGTTTAAAACGCTATCGAAAACTCTTTAATGAAACAATGTAAAATGTAACCCATATTATAATTCGAAATCATTCAATAAACCTAACCCAAGGTATACATGAAAACTTAACAGTTCAACCGTTAACAGTGGGCGTATTAATAAGCTAATAAGGACCATTTATGGGGCGAACATTTCTTGATAAATGCGCATGGTTTCTCGTAAATACCTTCAAATTACTGGTATTTTGTCGGAGTTTGTTCAAGTTACTGTTGGCGTGTTGATCATACTCATTTTAAACTCGTCTTCGTAATTGATCAAAAGATGCTTGGGAGTGAGTACAGTGAGTAAAATTAACTCACTTTGATGGAAATAGGTATATACAAAACGTAGGTAGTTGATCTCTTATGTTGGTGCAAGTGTGTTCTTGAAAGATTTCTAAACTCTAACAACCAATCAACCAACCATACGAATGACGCAAAGAATCCGATGCTCTGAACGTTCTGAACAACTGCCAAACCTCTTTCGCATATTAAACACCGTTAGGATTTTAGTGTTGCTTATAAGAAAAATTAAATGAAATCATGATTGAAATTCAATGTTAAGAGATACGCAGTTATCAGACAGAAGACGAAAACAGTTTCTTGTTAAAAGTCAGCTATAAACCGAAAATCATTTAAACAAACATCAAATCAAAATTTAGTGTCTTAAAAACTAATAAATAAAAAAATTTTCTTAAAAATAACCTTTTATTTGAATGAACTAAAAGGTAGAAAATAAATTTGATCCCAGCCGTTTTTATGTGACTTAATATAAGACCTTGGAGCGTTTCACATTTGAATGTGTAAGAAATCAGTTGTTTCAAAAGTTCCATAGTTTTTACGCGTAGTTACATAAAAGTGGCTAGGCGAAAACTTATTTTGCACTTTTTAGTTCTCTTAAATAAAAGCTTATTTAAAAAAAGCTTAATTACAATTTTTTTTATATATTTACAATTTTTGGTCTATTAAAATTAGCTTTCTACTCTTCAAGCTAAAAATAATCCGTCGTCAATTTTAACTTAGAATGAAAACCCTTAGCTTATCTCATTCCGTTCTCCTTTTATTTAATACCCAAGCCAAAGGTATTGTTAAGAAAACGATAATTCGCTACTTTGTCACCACCGCCTTTTCAATATACAGAAAATTTTGATGTACCGCATTGCATTGCTCGATCGGCCATGGCATCAACAGCTTTACAGTTTATTTTCCTTGTGGTGACCGCCCTTTTGAATGTAGTTAAATATCTTTCTTTCACATTGGATTGTCATCGTAACTGAAGCTGCGCGTAAAATTTCAGCAAAATCATACATTTGGAAATATCCCAATTGGACTGGATGAAAAGAGGCCATTAAATAAAGGCTTCGAACGACATACAATTATATTCGGTCTAGGACAAATAAATAAAAATTGCAAAATAGTCTGTTTAGCGTTTTTCTACCCAAATTTTAAATGCTATTAGTAAAGATTTTTATCCAATTTGATGTCGATAATGGTTCCGAGTTATTCTTTGACACGTTTTTAACGAATAGCGCCTATTTCCAAATTTGATCAATGGGTACTAATTGAGAATATATAAGTATAATCCTAGCTTTATATCTTAGTGTATTCGACTACGAATCAGAATTTGTAGATTAAATAAAACAAGAAGGAAGTTTAATTCGTTTTAAGACGAATTTTTTACATATGCACAATTAAGAATACAACAAACAAATACGAAAATTATATTCGGCTGGGGCCAAATTCACATGTTCACCGCCATTAAACTCTTTTGTGCCCCGTGCTTTCATTTATGTTTATAAGAAAGTGAATGGAATAAAATGTGTCTCCCACCTTATCCCCCACAGTTTAGTTAGTAAAAGACATTAAGAAAAAATTGGTCTACTACGTCGTAACGTCCACGGTATTCAATTTGGAACTAACATGCCCAGTTTCTTGTATTCTACTCTCCAAGCCCTTTTATTTGCAACCCATATCGATGTTAAGAAAAAATTAATCCACCACGTCGTTTCGTCCACCATATTTATTTTAGAATTAACGCGTTTTTAGGCAGATAATGTATCGTCATTTGAGCAGTGTACAAAATAATTTTATACATTCTATATTGTTTGCTTTATGATTAATAAGCAAAAATAATGATATTAAGAAAATAATAATTCAAGGAAAAAAAAATTTAATCACTTATAATTTTTCGTGGGCGTGACGATTTTTTGCATTTTTGCGCATAAATAGCAGGGTTAAATAAATGTAGGAAACTTCTGCCACCTATACTTCACAATTTGTGAGTAATGAGCAAAACCTACCAATTTTTGCTTAGAGATCAAAGTTGCATTCAGTTTTCGCTTTAGTGCGAGCTTGTGCTCTGACCAACTTGGCCCATTTTCAATATCAGCCTGAGTACAGAAACCTTCAATTTTTCTCCCAAACTTGCAGTCGATATCTTCATTTTTGCGATCAGGAAAGTGTCAATAACTCACACCGCATAGACGGGCAGGCATACCTTAATCCATTCAGAATTTCGCAATGATCGAGAATATATGTACTGTTCTTTCCTTTTGAGTGTTGCAAACATTATAACAATATGATTATATCAGCATCCATCGGTTGTGGGCCTAAAAATAGGCCCGATGTGGTTATTTCCAACTTATATTCCACTTTTTTTTAATGCACATTAGCATTTCCTTCACCCAATTACAGTTAGATTAGAAATTAACTTTTTCATATTTTTAAATTTTTCAGAAATATATTCAAGGGATCGAAAGTAATGGACGAAAATATGAAAAATTGTCGGTGTTATAACACCGACAAACTATAGTTTCTTTGTTGTGGCATGTACATGGACACCTCTAGACCGTTTTTGACCTCATACTTAATCGATCATGAAATATTTGTGCCAAAGTTTGGCTTTTTATCTTCATTTTTGCAAATGCGAGGTTTCATCAAATTTACCCGTCCAATTGATGGGTTTTTGAAAAAGAGGTATAAAACATTTAAAAATAACAAAATGGGCGTGTTATAGAAAATAAGAGTAGATATATGTGTTTGCTGTGTTGTATTATCAAAATCAATATATTACATCTGAAGGTATCTATTTACTCATACAGGATTTTTAAGTTTAAAATCAAATCTGTCAAATCGACGGGTAATGTAAATCTAGTGTGAAAAAACTGCATTGATTTTATTTTCATTCGTGCTAATTTTTCCATAGGATAGCTTGTGAGCTCAAAATATGGCTTCTATTGTGACAAAAGCTAACTTTGTCGAGCGGATTGCGTGTTATAATCTGCAGGTAGGAAATACTTCGACACGGATAAATCACCATTTTTCTGACAAAATAATCAGATTTTCATCACTTTAGCAGTTTTGTGAAATAGAGCTTTGAAAGTGAGCTTAAATTGAAAAAGCCATGAAATACAGATAGAATATTTTGAATATTACCACTCTTTGCAAATATTGCTGACCGATCGATAATGAGTATGGCGTAAGGGCGATCACTTGCTTCGTTTTAACCTGGCTTGCCTTACAATTCAAAGCTTAAGCAACCTTTCTTTTGTGTCACCATTATGTTCGTAATAGCAATTGGAAAATTCTTCCCATTTTCATGCTTGCAATAATTTTGGTACAATTTGTTTTGCTTTCCTTCGTACGTTCGCCAGGTATACAGATATTTTTTTTCAACTTAGTGTTAAATTCCTTCATTTTGATCTCGTCTAACTTCAAGGCCTCCTAATCCATAAATCCACTTATGACATATTTCATTAAATGTCTTTTGATTCTTCCTCATTTATACTTTATCTTTTATATTCGTTTCGCTGGATTTTTAACTTAAATTATCAAGTCAAATTTAAAGTAACTTATTCGGGGAATTACGTACACAGAAATCCCAGACACATTTCCTAGTAACAATGAGTTTTATGCACTAAAATATTGCTTTACAGTATTCAAAACTGAATTCAATCATTTGGACTAAATTCTTAAATTCGCTTAAAATAGCTATATACTTTGTTTAAAAATTTGTATCAAAATCATCGTCTCTGTGTAATTCTGAACGTTTATATGCGTGAAGTTATCATATGGAGATATCTTGGTTTTTTCGATTTCGCAAGCTATTGCATTCGCGGTTGGTCCGCGTGTAGACGAACATCAAAAACGATTTACGATTGTTTTATTTTAAATATTGGTTCATTATATTTTTAGTTAAAATTGATTTCTTGTAGATGAATGAATGTAGATGATATCTGGATTTTTGTAAAATTTCGATTCTGAAACACCAATTTTTATCTACTTTTTTATATAAAATTGCACTTATTTCACCACATCGTTGATTTTAGAATAATTGACTATTTACGGTTTATTGGACTAAAACAATGACCCAACGAAAGAATGAGATGCATGATCTTGGTTGGCAATTTATATCCACATTTCTGGAGATTTCCATTCTGCATTAAGAACAATTGGAATGCACTCCCCGTTTTGAAAAAATGGTGCCCAGTACGCCTCTGCATGTGAAAGCTGCAATAACACAAACTGGTATTTTTTGTGGACGTAAACGTTGTAAAACGAACAGCGTGTGGGTTTTTTACTCCAAAGTAATAATTTTACTTATTTAAATCTATTTGACGGGAACTTAGCTTCATCATGCAGGATAAATATGCGCAAAACGCGTTTCGAATAGATTTATTACTTTTATAATAAATTTTAATAATTCCTTTATGCTGGGCAAATGCTGAGACAAGGCATTGTTTGGTTTGTGGCTTTCGTAACTGGTTTTACAACAAAGTTGGTAGCACATAATTTTGTTGTGACTGTTGTTCCGGAATACCACATTTGGTACGATGCTGAAAAAGCTGTAATAAGAAAACATATGGTTATCTTTATGCGTAGTGACTGATCACAACGCCAGAATACGGTTCTTAGCAGTATATTGGAAAAATTGTAACATGCACTTTAATTATATGTATAAGTAGGTTATGCAAATCAGATCTTTTTTTGCACTGATGATGCATGGAATCAATTTTGCGTCTATAATGCATATAATTGATAAATTTCACGCGCCTCCTATCGTCAATACATAACAAAAATGTCAGGGTTGAAAATTTTCTACAAATTACGAACGTTTTAAAAGGAAATTATGAGCTACTTAAAACAGACAAGCAGAAGTATCTCTAAGTAGGTTTAGTTACGATTAGTTCGAAAATTGTTTACATACACGGGTATTTCAATGATATGCAACATTAAATTTTAATTTCTTGTCTTATGTTTAAACATAGTGTATTCCCAAAAGCAACCGCCGTATCCACCGTATGCAAATTATCCCCAACCGCAAATGTACTCTGGCCCTTATTATCATGGGTCGCAATATGGTCCCTATAACTATTGATGGCAGCTAACGGAACATCGAGTTTTAAAACACATTCAATAAAGATGGTGCCAAACGTGATTCCGCTACTCATTTTACAATTAGATAATTTTCATCAAAAATATGCAATTGGCTCTCAACAGAATTGTTATATTTACGTACATCTATAATACAAAATTACAATTAATAACATTAATCATTGCAACTTATTGTCTAATTATTTATTTATTTATTTTTATTTTTTATAAAATAAAATCGATTGAAAACTATGTGCGATGTATTATGTAGTACGTTTACTATGATGGTGTAATTAGAACGCTAATTTCGTCATCAAGCGTAGCATAAATTATAAAAATGTTTATGAGGACAAAAATAAATTTTGAGCAATTCCTTCATTTAATAATATTATTCTTTCTTTTCTTGTAAACACGACGCGGCTGTGTTAAATTATTTGACTCCTGTTATAAAATAAAATTAGAAAGGAGAGCAAGGAAAGTAGTTAACCTCATTTTATTAAAGTCTTGATTTCATCATAGTCCTGCTACAACAACCCTGGTTACCGTCTTAAGAATCACTTTGTTGCTAAAATGTATTAAATATAAAATTTACAGCTATTATACAAAAAACATTTTGACTGCCAGCAACTGTAGACATTAACTTTATGTGTAACATATTTGACACTAATCAGTAATTTTGGTATATAAAGCAACAGTTATGGAGCACTGCAATAAAAGTCTACTTTGTCAATAACTGGCAACATTCATGTGTACCTCGTGTAGAAGGTACTTACCCATCCACTGTCATATGCATGCAACCTATCTGACAGTTATTCAAAACACCTACAACTATTGTGAGGTGCTCTTTTACGGCGAGGCTCATTCATACAACTGGGTCTGCCCAAAGGACCATTTTTAATTTGTGGGACCGAATTGACAAGGCATTCATTCGTTGTACCATCCAGGCGGGCTGATTATTTTCCTATGTTGATGCTTCACTCAGTTAGGCAACAATTATGTACACAGAAGTCTTAGGATTTCATATTTAAACTCAAAGCAAATGATTTTTTTTTTTGATTTTGTATAAATGTCACAAGTTTGATTAGTATTTGAACACATATTGTTACATTTGTAATCTTATAGTGGTTTGTTAAATTGGATGACGATTTTTGGTGGAATGAAAAAATTGTTTTCGGTTTTTGGTTTTCGAATTGGTGAAGACCAGAGATTTTCGCGTAGCTGTGATTTCCATCGGTTGTATTCCTTATAACAAGGAAGAAAATATTAAATTGAAAACAAGGTTCTAACAAAATTCGATGAATAAAAGTTGTCTACACCGTAGGTAATTTGCAAAGGAAAGAAAAAATTGGGAATATATGAATATATGAAAAGTTCATGATATAAAATAAAGCATTGTCCGGTGGAAAAACACCAGATATGGTGGTGGTGGCCATTGCTTCAATTTGTAAAGAAAAGGAAAAGTTTTTATTTCACAATAAAATTTTTATCTTGCTTTTTCAATGAGTTACTAAATAATAAAATACTGTTTTCTCGATACGATTGTGGAGATGGCAGTTGTATACAATTTTCTATATATCAGGATCATTTTTATTTTTTTTTTGTACTTTTTATTCTTCTATCGTAAACTAATGAATAGTTTTATTATACCAAGTGTTATTGTAGCATCATTTTTTTTTTCTTTACTATGAATGTTAAATTCATTTCTTGATATTTTTATTAATAAATCATGGTAATTCAATCTTTTGTGTGTTATTAAAAATACTACGAGTTATTCATTTTTAAACAAGAGGAGAGTAGATTTGGAGGTCTAAGGATAAAAAATCCGGGTTTTCCAAACATAATTTTATGGCCCGAAGGGGACCGCGCATAGGGGAGGGTGTAGAGTAGTACACAGCATAACATCAGCCTATATGGTAACGAAGTTTCGATCGTCCGTTTGTTTCCATGCGGGATTCTGCGTGTGTATTTCTTAAGTGTAACCGTCGGTGCAGTGTCTGTTGGATAGACTCCATGACTTCGAACTGGATAGCTTTACAATGACACATACGTGTGTCCGTTACAAGCTCCGGCCGTCTAACGTTGACTAGATGAATAATACCATTAATTTCTGTTATAATTTCACGATGAGGAGAAAATTAGATTCGATTGATTCATATCTTAGAGAGAGATGTAGTGTCCTTAAGGACAACCTAACGTTATTTGCTGCTAATTAAGCGTAACTCAATGCTAACACCAACACCAATGCTAATAAAACAGAAAACATGTGAGTCCAAAATAAGGGACGGTTCTGGGTGCTCACATCTTTAATTTTTGATTAGATGATTTTTGATGGCCGTATCCGTTGTTGGCATAAAAATAAGAGTCTATTATGAAGGACGAGCTAATAAAAAAATTCGAAACGATTAAAAGTAGGATTGAAAAACTACTGAAGACATAGAAGATTGTTGATTTCTTCAATAAGTTTAACAGGAGATACAACGAAGGAAATGTGGAGCTTAATCACATTGCGCCCTGGAAACGTAACTAATATGGAAAGTTATTTAAAAAAGCAGACGAGTGCCTGAAGTCTGTAATGTAAACATTAAAAGATTTAGTTACTATTAAGAGATAATCTACACGACTGGAAAAAGGGAAATTGAAAAATTATATCGAAATGAAAAGTCAATGAATGATGTCCATCCGTCCTTCTGTGCAATGTCCCTTGAAATACTTCTACTGGCCATAAAAATGAAGTTACCCATAGATTAGTATTGGAGCTACTGAAATGCGTCTATTTTTCAGTAAGAAAAAAAATGTTTTTTTTTTCATTACATACAAAAACCATAAATATATAAATATGTGAACTTATATTCTATGGGCGATGGTATAATACCGATACAAAACAGCAACAAATCCATCCGCTCATCTAAGATAATAGTATATCAAAATTTCATTTTTTTGTCAATACCTATATAAACATTTTTAATCAGCGTCACGTCTGTTCGTATTCCCATCTACCCAGCTATGTACTATTTGTAGCAAAAAATGTGCGCAAAAATGGCTGAATCATCTTCAAATATACGAAAAAGTTTTAAAGTAACCTAAATCGGTCAAAGGATATGCCTACAATGCCACAAAAACTGAGAACACCTTTGCTTTCTGCATTTCTGATTGGTAAACTACAGTGGATACACCCAATATACCTTAGAACTTTTGTTCGATAAAAAAAAGAAACAACCCCCTTCCACTGAATAGAAATTTTTCCTTTTTTCAGCATTTTCATGATAGCGGTTAGAGTTATAAAAGATTCGGCCACAGCCCAACATAATTTTCTTATTTGTTTTTCTTTATTCACTGTATTTTCCTGGGTAAAACTCACATGGGTTATTTCGTATTATAGCGGCCACTCAGACAAATTTATATTTCAAATCAACGTTATATGTACAGCAGCATAGAACTTAAAAACTGTTTATGGCTTGTATGCATAGGTATTTAGATGGTTTCACTTTATATTTTAGTAAGTCAAATATAATTGATTTGGGAAAGTATCAGCTGCTTCGTCAGGTAATTGCTGTCATAATAGTAAATAAATGTAGACTAAATTATGTTTTTCTTTAGTTAATGCCACTCTGCAATTGCTTTATAATAACAATAATATAGATACGCAATATAAGATATGTGGAAGAATGTATTCTTTTTATTTCTCAATGGGTCTTCCACATATTGTGGCCGACTTAGTAGACCAATGTGCATAGAATATCAACGCAATTGCATGTAATCTTTCCATTCTTGAACTAAGTTTATTTAAGTGCCGTTATAGCATAATTGGTTTGTTTAGTTTATATAAAAAGGCGGGCTTATAACCTAGGCAAAATAAATTTCAGGTACGATTTATTAGCAGCAAAGCTTCCACAATCAATTTGTTTTGGATGTAAATATTTTAGAAAAAGTCAACTTTTGGAAAAGTATCAGCTGCTTCGACAGGTAATTGCTGCCATAATAGTAAATATAAGTAGACTGAATTGTGTTTTTTTCCTTAGTTAATGCCGCTCTGCAATAGTTTTATAATTATAATATTATAGCAACGCAATATAAGATATGTGGAAGAATGTATTCTTTTTATTTCT
>CCAG010014364.1:0-10783 GCA_001077435.1 Glossina morsitans morsitans
AAAAGTTGTTTTTGTTTTTGTTTTGTTTCTTTTGGGTAACGTTTACAAAATTTTGAATCAGTGAAGCGAACTATAGATAGAGAAAAATAATTTTATCATCAGCCTTTAATTGTGTTTCAATATCGATTGTTGTTCTAATAAAGTGATAATTGCTTCAGCAGAAGATTATGCAGGAAGAGCAAACACTTTGTTAACGTAAATCCTAATAAGTATAAGAAGTGTCCTGTGCACCACCATTAACAACATACAATTTTCGTTTGGCCAAGTGAAAGCAATTGCTAAGCCAATCAACTGCAATGACAGAAATCATTGAACTTAATGTTGGTGGCGTTCACTACACCACTACAATGGATTCTTTGCTTCAGGATAAGTCGTCACTTTTATGTGAAATGTTTAGTAAAAAGGACGATTTGCTTAAGGATGCCAAAGGACGTTATTTTTTGGATCGTGACGGTGTCCTATTTCGTTACATTTTGGATTATTTACGCGACAAGCAACTCAATTTGCCCGAAGGATTTCGTGAAAAACAGCGCCTTCAAAAGGAGGCGATGCACTACAAATTGAACGGTATGCTGGACTGCATGCGTAGGGAACGTGAATCGCGTACACCCGGCTGCATAACCATCGGATATCGTGGCAGTTTTCAATTCGGTAAAGACGGTCTGGCCGATGTCAAGTTCCGCAAACTATCACGTATCCTGGTGTGCGGTCGTGTGGCATTATGTCGTGAAGTATTTGGCGACACTCTTAACGAATCACGCGACCCCGACCATGGAGGCATTAACCGTTATACATCACGCTTCTTTCTGAAGCACTGTTTCATTGAGCAAGCCTTTGATATGTTGCATGAGCAGGGCTTTCGAATGGCCGGCAGTTGTGGTTCGGGTACAGCCGGCTCAGCGGCCGAGCCTAAGCCCGGTGTGGATGCCGAAGAGAATCGATGGAATCACTACAATGAGTTTGTTTTCATCCGTGAATAAACGCCCTTTTTTTGCAAACACAAATATTATAAAATATGAGCTGATTTTGGTAAGATAAACATAATTGAACCGCTCACTCGGAAACTTTAGCCAAAAAAACAAAAAAGAAAAGAAAAACGAATGTCTTTTATTAGATAAAATATATTTAATTTTGATCAGATTGCCGACAGACGAAAACATCAAGAATTCAAAATTCTGTTGAAAGTTTTCTTAAACCGGGATTCAGCTAGAAAATTGAATTTTCTGTTCTGCGAAACTTAGTCACTCACAGTTCAGACGATGTCATATACACGTAGGTACTTACATTACGATCAGCAGCAGTTTTAGATGTCAGCACAACAATTTGGTAACGAAAAACGAAACTGTAGAACGACAAACGCACCAATGCATATGAATTGTTTACCATACCGCGCGTTAGGTAGGTTAGAAAGTGCTCTGAGCGAAATAATAATAGGTGCAGTATGTGTTCGATTTAAATGCCTGTTTAAACGAATGTGAATAGAGTGAATGAGTGAAACGATAATACATATATATATATAATAGATACCTATAGATATATACATATATATATAATAGATACGTATAGATATATATATATATATATCTATATATTTCTATAAATATATATAGATATATATAGATATATATCTATCTATACATATATATATATATATATATCTATCTATACATATATATATATATATATATATATATATATCTATCTATACATATATATATATATCTATACATCTATCTATCTATACATATATATATATCTATCTATATATATATAGATATATATCTATCTATATATATATATAGATATATATCTATCTATAAATATATATCGATCTGTTGAAAATGTAACGTATGTTAGTCTAAAATTCCTTACGTAACGATAAACCCGACAATAAAGTTATTACGAAATTCTCGCAACTTTATGTTGGCTCGAAATATGTTTGTCAGTTCGGGATCAACTTATTTTTATTACTTTTTTTATTCGCAGACTGAAATTATTAAAACAAAAAATAATAATAGAAACCAAATGGAAACACTGTTTGGGATTGAGTGGGTATGGGATAAGGAACACTTATGAAACTCGCTCAGCAATGGGCTCATAAGGTCTTGCTGAAGCAATCTTTTTTATTAAATTTGTAAATTATTCAAGAGAATAGTTTGAAGTCGAAATATTTTTAGTTCGTCCCTTTTAAGGTCGCCCTAGTGAATGCATGTAAGTGGTATAGGCTTGGCTAAGGTTACAGCTTTTTTTTTAAACACTCTGTGGATAAGTAAACTACACGAGTTGACCGCAGCGAACGAACACAATTTCATAAACTTATGGTCGCTCGCCCGATGTATGTATAGATATATAAACTATACATAAGTAATTGAATGTTTTTCTAATTCTATCGTAAAATAAATAATTGTTTTCACTAAGAGAAAGTAAAGAAAGCCAAGCGAAGTATAGTTATTTCATTCCAAGAATTCAAAATGAGAATGAAGGGAGTTCGGAAGTTATACAAACACATGTTGCGAGCATTAATCAGTTAAGCTTTTTGTTATGGGGAAAAAAAAAGAGAGAAAGATATATGGATAGTTAGATACTGCTGCTGATATATCTGATTATACAGTGGAATGTAGACAAAGTCCAGTGCTTTTTGAACCAACGTTTTTTTATTCATTTCTTTTAAAATTAAAAATAATTATCGAAAAGAGGTCGCATTCGATTTATAAAAAAGCAATTATATTAATGCCCTTGAACATTTTACTTTCATTGTACTACGTTCTTCGTGCTTTCTTTCTTTCTTTCTTTCTTTCTTTCTTCCTATACTTCTGGTAGGTAATTATCGCGACTACTTGCTTGTTCATGCAAAGTTTTATTATAAATCGAATGCGAAATTTCGGAAAATTTGCAGGTATACGCTCCCTATTCTTGAACAAGTCTTAATAAGACATCAAATGGTAGTCTTCTACTTAATTATCTTAAGTGTATAACTTAACTACTTACTTGCTTAAATGCAAATTATCGCTTAAAAAGCATCCATCCTTTCATTAGCATAAAAAAACAAAGTTTTGTAGACTTGAAGAACGATTCCATCATACCTTAACACAACAAACCAATTATATATACGATGTGTATGTATGTAACACCTCGTCCTCATTAATGTCCGCAACGAGTAACTATTAAATAAATTTTTAAGAAAAGGGAGAATCATATTAGAAAAGTAGAACAAAAAGAAGAAACGTTTTAAGTGCAGGAGACTGTTTACCTCAATTGAAAGCTTCACGCTAACGCTCGATTACTTTAAAGTAATCTTTGTTTGCTTTCGGTTTCGATTGAAGTTATTAGGGACTTTTTGCCTTTTTTTTTATTTAAATTTTCAAAAGTAAAAACAAATAAAATTTTGTCCCAAAAACCAGAACGCGATCTAATCTTCAATCGAACAAGAATAGCAAGAATCGGATTAGTCGATGCTACATGTGTCCTGACAAATTTTCATTACCAACGGTGAACATTTATATTCCAGATAAACGGACATCTATTCCGGGTTGTAAGATATTAACACAAAAATTTTGAAGAATTCCTTCGTTTCTTTTTCGCTTTCTCAAAATTTTCGTTCTTTTTGTTTTTTTGACAATTGCGAGATACGGAACTTAAAATTTAATATGTCCAAAGTTTTAATTGATATATTTTTTGAGAATAGTCACGGCAGATCGCGGACAGACAGTTGCAAGAAGTTAAGACGATTCAGGATATCAGAAAATCAAAGAACTAAATGTTCGTGGCTTCAAATCTCAAGTGCATTACAGTTGTTTTTGGTCGTAGGTAAAGTGAGTGCTCGGTCGGTAAAGGCAAAACACGTCTATTAGACAGCTGTCTCTACTTCCCTATCTCTTTCCTTTTTCTCGTTCCTTTCCGACCGTCACCGTGTCACACAAAGAAAAAAACATAATCTCCTAAACGCATATCCTGACGATCTTTAGCGGATATTGGAACTCTGATATCTATGTACTCATGAATAAAATGCATGTAAGCTTTACCATATACTACTAGTTTTCCGAAAATAAACCATTTTTAGATTATATTTACGGACCAAGAACTTATTATTGCGATTTTGAGAATTCGAATCCGAATAGCACGCCAAGAACCAACGTATCTTTGGTATGTGACTAAATCAAAATAGAATTTGGACGTGGAATACAAAGGTTCGAAAATGCGAGTCTTTGCTAATTACTTCAGATTGCTTCAAATTCATTACCGTAACGTCCTCTTGTGCTGCTTGTAAATAAAATCTTATTGTCCTGTTGTCTTGTGTGATCAATAGGAAACACTAAAGTAAATTAAGAGACTGGAAAGAGACTTTGTAAATATGACATCATTTTTACGCTTTCCTTGCTGACGAAAACTTGAATTATGTTAAGTTTGTTAAAATTACGTGAATGACGCAAGGACATAAGCCAAAATATGCTTCAATGAGAGTTTCACTGTGTGTCGCCCTTTATTTTGGGCAAAAAGCTTTAACCAGGGACATGAATTTCATTGATTATAGAATTAATCTCTCGGATAAAGAGAACATGACTAGAATTCCCCAGGGCACCATTGATGATTGTTCTAACAACAAGGAAGGATTCCAGTGAAAATCAATTCGATTTTAATAAAACGAAAATAATCAGCTTGTGCCTTCTCTACATACATACAATAACGGTTTCTGTTTCTGTGTCCGCGTGGAGGTGTCTTAAACAAGCGATAACAAGTAAGAAAATTATATTCCACCTTGACCGAATCCTTTACACCCATCATTGTTTTCTTAAAAAAGGCTAAAAATAAAGGAAAAGAACTAAACTTTCACAATCCATAACATTGGATGGGCGTTCCTGATTTTTTCTATTTTTCGAATAAAAGCGAAAATTTGAAATATGAAGTACGTGTTGTACTTTATGAGCAACAAGCAAAAAACGAGGACAGCATATGCAGGCGTGTCACGGTTTGGGTCATTTCCAAATTCTTATGCAAATTCGTTGGCGATGTATTCATTTTTTCGGCTAGGCGAGAATGTTCGCCACAGACAGACGGACCGACTTACATGCTTAACTCGATTCATACACTTTGCGGGATCGCTGAAGGTTCCTTCGGGGCGTTGCAAACGTTTTAACAAAACGAATATATCGCTCATCCTTCCGTGATGGGTGTAAAGCTATTTGAAATGTTCTGATTAGATTTTATTTGCGAAATAAAAATAAATATAAAAATTTTACTATTTTATGAATGAGTTGCGAATGAAGAAGTCATTCACTTCAAGCATACGCAATAAAAAGAGTGAAAAGTGAAATGACATCTTTCTTTAATGCAGGCCAGTATCGATTTCCCGACAACTGCGCTTCAACTGCGAAATACATAAAATATAAATTCAATTTTCTAGTTGCACACATAGCTTTTTTTAATGAATGGAACGAAGATAGGTATGTAGTAGGTAAGGAAACGAAAATAGAGAAATCCTATAAAATTGAAAATTGAAAGTCAACGCAATCATCAAATAACTAAAAATGAAATTAAAGGAAAGTTAGATGGAAATAAATTACATAAACATATATATATGTACATCTAGGAAAATATTTATGCAACTAAAAATAATTCAAACAAATACGGGTTTTAGTAGAACTTAATTGAAATTGAAATTAAAATTCAAATGAATACAAATTAATGTTAAATATAATTTAAAAAAAAAAAAAGGAATCTTTTGATAGAATAAGAGAAAAATATATTTAAAAAAAAAATTTCAATTTAATGAATAAAAACATTTTAGATTTAATTAATTCAAAAAAATAAAAACCCCTTCTTGACAATGAAAGTTTGAAAAAATGGCCAGTAGAAGGGAGATTTATGCCAAATAAATCTCCAATAAATCTTTTAAAAGCCGTAATGGCTGAGCACACAACGGCAAACACAACATAAAAAAAAATGAGACAAAATACACACAACAAAATTCATCAAAAAAAACGAGATAAATAAAGACATAAAAATGAAAATCTGGTTATGAGTAAAAAATAAAAATATTATGTAATTTTCATTAATTAAAAAACTTTTACATACCGGATAAAATCTATTTATACCTATGTCTAAGGAAAAATTATTACTAGATTTAATATATCTGTTCACGTCAAAACTTTTTGTGACATCTGTAGCAGAGTCTGTACATGATTCCTCAACTCCTAACCCACCTCAAGCATATTAACGAGATAGAGAGAGAGAAAGAGAGAGAAAGAGCGAAAGAGAGAGGGAGAGAGGGAGCTTCCGTGGTTGCCTGCGATGATAGTGAACAAAAAAGAGAACAGATGATAAAATTTAATATGCATTCCTTCCTACGGTAAGATATTTCATGCTGCGAAAATTCTTGACTGATTCACGAAAGCGAAAATTATGTGATTAAAATTTATGAATAAGACAAACACAAAAACAAAAGACAGTGTACGTATGTATGTATTATACGTTAATTGAAATACGTTTTCGTGCAAGGCAAAGATTTTTTGATTTAAAGTACTTTCCGTCATTAACCAGTTGACTGTGTCGACCTCTTTAGAGGTATACTCGTCAAACAAAGCGCGTGTATAATATGAAATTGCGACTGAACGACTTGACTTGACAAGATGACAAAAATATTTTCTAAAACACATTATTACGACAAACACACACGCATAATGATAAAATTCGGTGTTAATATCCGACAAGGACAGATGGACGTATCATGACATATATGTTCGTCGTACACAGTTAACTGGTTGAATAATATCGCTTGTCAAAATGATGAAAAAATATATTTTAATTACATTTATGATTTTTTTTTGCCGAGCATAGCCGAATTTGTATGCTTCTGAGAACGAAGTTTAATCGATAAAATCTTATCTTCAGCGACTCTACACAACACACACAAACTGAATGTTCGTGGTTAAAAATGTTCTCAATCTTTAAGATCGTGTTTCATAATAAGAGGACTAAGCGACCAATGTACTCTTCTCAGATGTCCATGTGCTGCTCATGAACCGAGAAGAACAGTTTTGTTTAGGGCACGAAGTAATCCACTCACTTTTCATCATTTGGTATCAACTGCGACGGAAATGACTCCACTTTGTTGTATTTAGTACGGATTTACAGAAAGAGATTCAATGGACGAAACTTTTTGAGCCGCTACTTTTTGCCTTTCAATATTTCCTTTTATTGTCATATTCGTTATTCACTTTTATTATGTTTTGTTTTTTTATAGTCGGTCGTTTAGTCAGTTTCTTCTTCCTCTCCTTCTCTCTCCTTCTCTCTCTCTCTCTCTTTCTCTCTCTTTCTTTCTCTCTGTCTATCATGTGAAAGGAATCCTCTTTTTCCAATACTGAACTTAAACCACCTTAAAAATATTGTTAACCGCCTTTTTAAAGAATGAATTCTCCAATTTTCTCATATTATGAACACTAGTAGGTAACTTTTTAAATTAAGTAAGAAAAATTAATCGCAAATAGTTATCAGAAAAATTGAATGAACAAATTCATATATTAATAGGTTATATATTATTGTTACATTATTACACCATATGTTGTTTACAGATATCATGAACGATAATGAGAATAAAATAAAATAAAATAAAATAAAAAAAAATCCTATAAAAGCACTTTTATCATGAAATGTTCGCCTAAACAAAGAGAGAATAATAAGGAAAAATAAAAATAGAAATTTTAAAGCCGATTAAATTTCATTTCGAAATAAAAGAGAACGAAATGAGGATAAAATAAATCTAATTTAAGTTATAGAACATTCTCAAACCAAGACAACAATAAAAATGGCCTGTTAGGTGTTTAATTTATGTGTTAAATGTTAATTACTGTGACAATGATTATAAAATTATAATAAACATTTCAATGGATTTTTAACACTAACTGCATAAAACGTGTATACGCTTATGCGAATTTCATGCACTCATCATTTAAATAAACTGACCTTATACCTAATAATATTACACGAGTAAGAAAATGCAAATTACTTACGCTTCCTATACCAACTTGCCCAAGCAAAGAAGTCTGTCTATACTACACGACGAGTATTCGAGTCGTGAAATTTCTCTATTCCAAAGTAATCTTTTTTAATACTTGTTGCGCTTATGAGCAGATTATGGCCACATTCTGTTGGCAGTAAATTGAAAATTTCAGTTGCCTATCATAGTTTTAACTTCGAGAAGGCCAACGAAGAAAGCAAGCATTCTTTGAACAAGACGGGGCTCTGCATGCAACAAAAGTAACAACTTCATATAAATCTTAAGCTGAATATGTTTGTAGAAAACTTTACCTGCCCACCTGTCATAGTTTTAACTTTAGTAAAGCCAACGAAGAAAGCAACCATTCTTTGCTTAACAAGGGGCCCTTCACATAGCTAAAGTAACAGCTTTATAGAAAACTTAATGATCTTTAATCTTAAAAATGTTTAACATTTCAGCAGCAAGCAGATAACTATAGCGATCTCATTATGTCGTCTTAAATTTCTTACTGATTTCAAATATGCTTTGTTGGTCCAATCCATGATAAACCTAATGATTAAATTAGTACGAACACCTTCACTATTGTACACCAATGAGTATAAGTAGAAAAAGTATAAAAGCATTTTGAAAATCTCTCATTTTCCTTTTTTTGTGCTTACAGGTAGCTTTCAATTTCTGTCCTAAACATATGTTTGTATAACCATGCGTTTGCTTATGACAATGATCATAATGATGACGACGCATAAAACGACCCCCACTTGTTTACTTGTTGTAAAATAGCAAAAAAAAAAGGAAAAAAAAATCGATAAACTTAGTAAATAAACAGTTATCTTCATAGGTATATAGATTTGTATGCGTTGTATATATACTGTGACCTGATTATTATTTATATATAATCTGTTTGTGTAAATTATCTCAGATTACAAATTTCTTTTGCTTCTTTTTTCACTGCACGTGAGATGATATTAAAATTTTCTAAACTTCTCGTTGAAAGGTTCTTACCTTTGCGGAAAACATATTCGTTTATATTCAAGAAATCCCCATTTATTATAATTATGATGATGCAATGTTTGTGTACACGATCGTGCGTCAGCTTTTCCAAATTCCCGTATCCTGTATTTATTGAAATAACATCTATCGACACGACGATATATGAAATACGAAAATGAAAAATATTTTTCCTGTCTCAGCAATACGCAACCTTAGATACACAAAATTATCCCTTTAATAAAATCACACACATCTGTAGATGCCTAAATGATTTACGTATTTATATATATATATATATATGTATGTATCTATAAACGTTATGTATGCTATATATACAAGCAAAGCTGTGCCCATGCATGTACTTAGTATGTATTACATATATATATATTATTTGAAAAGAAATCTTTCGGTGTACTGCGTGAATAGCAGCATACATATAAATAGAGACCAAAACTCAACAAAAAGAAAAAAAAAAAGAAATAACAAAAAAAATTGCATGAAAATAAATTAAGTGGACACTTTTATGGAAATAAAAAATAAATATGAAAATAAAGAAAATGCAAATTGTTTCTGCTTTCACTTCCTACGAATATATGAACCAGTAAGTGAGCCATCTTGCGCACTTGCAGCAAGCAATCTGAGACAAACGCCATCACCTAAAGCAAATATTCTAAAGGTATGTTTGATTTTCGCAGCTATCGTCCGTCAATACACGGTTGGTTGGTTGGTTGGTTGGTTGTTGGAGCACCGTATTTATTATTCCAAATAAATGTTTGCTTAATGAATGAATGTAAAGTGTTTGCGAACAAATATTAAAAGTACGCTTGTTCTTATTGCCAAACACGAGCTTATTCGTTTAACGCTGCAAGATTGTTTGATTTCTTTTTAAAAAGTTTGCAAAGAATCAAAAGCTGCTGCTTTTAAAACAATAAATTTCAGAATTGAAAATTTTAGTCATTTCCGAAATGGTCTCGATTTTATTATAATTGCGGAAAACTTCCAAAAAACAGTTTTATTGAAAAATGAGGTGACGTAGCCTGAGGTGACGTAGCCGTAGGTCGTCCATGATTCTTTAAACCATTATTTCCCATGTCAATAAAATGGATGAACAAATCAGTGCAGATCCTTACATCAAATGCTATTTCATCGCACTTCATGCCTTTACTGCATGTGGTAACTTTAGATACAAAAAAAAAAAAGGCAGAACTGGAAATTTCTAGTCTCAAAATGTATGCATGAACATAAACATACATGCATACACTTATACAACTATTCACACATATATATGCATACATAGTCCATTAAAACTTAAAACTTGTGTCACTCAGATGATTACGATGTTATCGCATTAAACAAAAATATCGTTTAGTAAAGCTTCCTAGTGCCATAAAATGATATAAAGCACTGAAGCAAAGTACGAAATATACATTAAATTTAATACGAACTCACCATCACTTGCGCAACGAAATATTTTAATGAAAACATTAAAAATTCGCGGAAAGTTAAATATACGATCGCAGGATATATTAACTTGAACACAAGTAACTTATTCCAAAATGTTGCTGGGAAACTCGCTTATTAGTAGAAATGCTTTAAAAAATAAAAAACTGATGTTCTTCTTTCTCCCTCTCCCTCTCCCTCTCTCTTTTCATATCAATATATAATATAATCAGAATTGTGTTGGAAAAACCGCGCGCGTATAAACACTTTCTCCTTCTCCCTCTCCCTCTCCCTCTCCCTCTCCCTCTATACACTGTTTAACACTTTCTCCCTCTCCCTCTCCCTCTCCCTCCCTCCCTC
>CCAG010014365.1:0-43179 GCA_001077435.1 Glossina morsitans morsitans
TTTCATATCAATATCTAATATAATCAGAATTGTGTTGGAACAACCGCGCGCGTTTAAACACTATTCCAAATCTCTTCAATTAAAATCTTCTTGATTTCTTTGCACACTTTCTATATATATATATATATATATATAAACTGTCGGACGCGTTTAAAGTGTCAACTCTTTCTCCTTACAAAAATTGTTTATTCTTAGTGCAATGTGTAACAAGAATCATTTGTATTCTTCCTTTTAATTGCTTTCTTTGTTATGTAAAAACAAAAAAATTTACACGAAAATTACCTACTTTTAGGCGTTCAAGCACTCTTCTAGGCACACTTGTTACAGCTTTTATGCATACAAGTGGTGAGCTTTGTTCTTTCTCTATATTATTCACTCAAGTAATAAAAACAAGAAAGAAAACTATCTTTTTTGCTTTGTCACCACGAATCTTGAGCGCCCGTCGCGATGCCCTAAAGTTGTCAGCCCAATGTGAGTTTCTCAAATGTTTTTTTTTTTTTTTTTTTTTTTTTTTTGCTGAAGGCTGGTAGTAAAATTATATTATTTCATATTATAATAAATATTTGTTTATCTTAAAATGTATAATTAAATTAAATTAAAATTTTGAATCCTTCTTTTTCACGCAATTACTTCATTTTTGATAACACAAACAGTTTCTGTTATAATATTATGACCTTGGTAAATACTATCTATATATGTATTAAGCGCATAGATATTTGGAGAATGAATTCAAAACAAATGAGGACGGCATGTTCCGTGTTCTGGGTCAACAACATTCATTTTGTGGACCAAACTCACTTTGAAGACGCACTGAGGACAAATAAATTCAAAGACTTTTATCCATCCATGTAATGTTCACAATCACAGATACTCACCGTTCAGTTTCGTGCTATAGTTTTTTGAAATAGTCTTCTTCTTCTTCTCTACGAGTTAGCAACTTAACAATAGATGGCTTACCAAATTGATATAGCATTCCAAGTCGCTTTAAAATAGTTGCCCTTCAAATTTTCAACGCCATTCTGCGCGTTCGACACAGTCATCTTGCCGATGCTTTGGTTATTACTAAAATATGCCACAACGTGCACTTACTCTGTATTCGTTTTTCGGACATAACTGCTGGGACGCAGAGTGAGTAGAGCTTTATAACTGATTATGTATACCTTCTATTAAGTAGTAACAACACTGCATAACATCACAACTCTAAGTGGAAAAACGAAGGTGAGATTTCGTGGCAATCCGCAATAACGATATTTTGTCAGGAATATTTCTCGCGATCAGACAGAAATGGCAATCGGAGATTGCGCAGCTCTATGATCTCCTTTCCTATACTCTTTTGTCGGTTGTATCCCTACGTGCGGAAAAGATACTTAAGATATCGTTTATAGTTTCCTCTAAAATTTCCTTCTTGTCAACCTATCATTTCATAGTTCACTAACAATTATTGGTCTGTTTGGCAAGTCGGTCGACTTCGTGAACTTGTTGTTTGTTAAAAAAGATCCCGACGGACTACGGAACTAAGGAACGATAAGGCCCTAACAATTAGTTATTAAGTGACGTCCTAGACTCTAAACGGGACATGATCGCATGAAGGAAGTATAAAGAAGACCTTGTCTAAATATATCTTATTAAAGAAAAGCGTACGAATATCTCCCGTAAATATTCCGAAAATAAGCGACTTAAGTACATGGTCCTTCAAGCATCCGCACAACTCTTTACACCCAAAGACAGAAAGCCAAGACGATGATGATAATAGTTGTCGTAAGAGACGAACAGTCAAGTTTGCTTTCCATGGCAAGCAATAAACGGAATCCATATCGAACTTTTGATGCCTATCTCCAATGTCAACTAGACGAATACAAGAATAAGCTGTAAGTACCAAAAAACATCATGTAGTAGTTCTTTTCTTAGACATCTTTAAACCCGTTAAAGGAGCTACGTGACAGCTGTGCTCATTGCTGGTAAGAGATACCACTTAGTTTACTGATTTAATTTGTCTTTTATTCAATCCCGTATGTAGTTTGCATAATTTAATTAGTTTTTTTTTCAAATAAATTTGAGAAAAATGCAAATATAAACACAAGCTCAACAGTTTTTATATGCAATTTGGTAACGCAATGCCCCTTAGGGTCATTTAGCTGAAAGTACTGATGAACTTTATGACGTAAAATGTCACGACGGCAGTCATTGAAATCGTGGTGAATACAGCGTAAAGAATTAAAATTAAATCCATAATTTTAAATGAAATTTCAGCTACGGTAGCAGTGTCCCATTTCTATGATTACAGGCGATTTAAAAAATATTGATCTTTTTTGAGAAAAAAATAAGCAGAATACAGTCGAGGCAAACTCAAGTGCTAAAAATTTACCTGACGATCCGTTTCGCCATTAGATGAGCTTAACGCTGGCGAAACGTCATTTCTTAATGTTATTTTTATCTTTGCGTACTCATCGTAATGCGATTGAGTTGCCTTTCTATTCAAATTATCCGGAATTCCTGGCTGCGAAATATCAATTTCAACTGGTAACTCAATATTTTCTTTTTCATCACCAATTTGCTCGAATATATCTTGCGTTATGTAGAGATCATCTTCAGGTAGGTCTGAAGTTTTGCTTAGAACAAATGATGGTTGTACGACTACAGCACGCCTTTGTAAGCTCCATACAAACAGAAATGATGAAAGTACGGCCAGTATCATTAAACTTATGATCATCAGTTTTACAAATGCGTTTGGTTGAAATTTCGCCTTCAAATATCTGGCAACTTTGCGATATAATTTTAATTTGAAAAAACTGTACGAAGCTAGACCAAAGAAGAATGTGAACCATAAACGAATATCCTTCCAATCATCGTGTCTCATCATCGCTGGCATCGCATCTCCTTCCGAACTTGAATATATTTCGCAATACTGTAGGCCGGCAACTATTACTAGCAACAATACTTGCGCGATCAGTTTCTTTGAAATTTTCATTCTATGTTTCAATATCTTCTTCCTCTTTTTCCTCTTTCCTCTTTTTTAATTACTTGCTCACGCTTTTGATAATTTTTTTTTTTCGTTTTTTTCTTATTAAATTGGCTGAATTTTGAAGTGCACGATTGCGAATGTTTCCAAAAAAAAAAAAAAACAATTTTTTTTCGAGGGATAAACAGCGAAATTTTGAATATTTTTGGGATGAATCGAATTTTTTCTTTTTCAACAAAATTTAAAATCAATTTTCTCAATGCAACTGTCAAAAGCTAAATGTTTTATTCATTTTTATTTACATAAATGTATGCCTGTGTATGTTTATGAATACTGGAAATGCGAACTCTAACGAAGTCTACGAAAAGGGATCATATCGATAGCCTTTTTTGCAAAACCGCCACAATCGCTAAGATGATTAAAAGAAGCTATAGTTTAGCGCAAGCAAACCTTGACCCAAGTCCGTAGTCAGAAGAAAAATTGTTGCAATCTCTCTTGTGGAAAGAAACTGAAAGAACTTCGGAAAAAACACCAGCATTTTTATCATATTCTCTAGGACTACTTTCACATTCAATCCAAAGATTAATAATAAAATCGTAATTCCAATTTATTTTCAATGTACTTTACCGTGCACTAGCATGTTCTTCATCCAATTACAAGTAAACGTAAGTGGACGTATCAGCAAATGGTCAGCGATTATAACCATTTTAGGAACGAACATACAAATGGTTTTGACGCGCTTGCTAACTCAGTAGCAGACTTTCTGAAATATCATTGCAGGATCGAAAGTTATGGAGAAATACATGAAAATGTTAACGTTTTCTGCTAAGTCTTTTTCAGTTTCTCTTACATGGTGGGCGTGTAAGCAGACGGATCACAAGCATATTTGCAATATTTGATGATAGGGTATCAAAATGATCTGTTTTAGTAGGAGTAGTTATATAGGTCATCGGTATCTCAAAAACTAGAAGAACTAGAAAATAACTGAACGTTTGAATGTTTGAAGTTCTTTTCGTATGAGTAAAAGTCACCGAATCACTTTGGAACATTGCCAGCGTTGTACCTACTTCTTTGAAGATTGAAAATCAAAAACGACTAAAATGACGTACGCGGTAGTTCTAGTATTAAAACAAAGCTTATTCTAAAGAAATAAGTCCATTAGAAGTTTTCCAAGCATATAAAGAAGATGTAGCTTCCAGTTTGACGGGCATCGTCAAAAGAGACTAGTATTGAACCAATTTGAATTTTGGTTTCGACTCGTGCTCCGATAGACATTTAATGTGCGCCTATATTTCTGTTTGGTGTTCTGGTATAAGATATTTAATGGCGGGCTGTGCCCTACTATAGTGTTCTTATTTGTTTTTTTACAAAAATAAAAAAAAACCAAACTGACGCATCCTTTAATTTAAGTTTACAACGCAAACAACAACTTCATGTAATTCAAATATTCAACAAGAATCATTATCGCGTGTACCGTTTGAGGTGCATGATACATCGCATAACATGGTGATGATAACAATTAATTTTTAGACTTCAATATCTTATTTTAAAAAATTGATTTTGGCGCATGAATGCAATCATTTTAGCATGTACTGAAAATGGTACATGTGGCAGGGACTGTTTTGACAGTTCTTTTATAGCAGAGTCTGTCAATGCATTTGGGCGATTGAAATATGTTCCGCGTGCGTTAATGTTACAAACAAGGTTTAGATCCTTTCTATCCCCACACATGCATACTAGTCATGATTTGAACCGCAACAAAAAGCTTTAATAAAATCGTAAAATTCCTTTGCAAACAGAATCCATTCAGGGATATTTTTTTTTATTTATTACAATTGTTGACACATTCATCTAGGAATATGTTGTGCTGAATGTGCACACAAATACAAAAAGAAAGATGCTTCAATGCTTTCTTATTGCATACATAACCAAATACGAGACGTATTCTCGATTTAGTACATCAACAGCTTCCAAACGCATCGAAACTCGGAAGACCGCATTAATTAAATAAGAAAAAGAGAAAATAGAAATTTCTGATAAAACAAAATGTAAAGCAACTTATGAAAAAAGAGTTTAATATCAACAAATATTCACTTGCTTCTCATATGCACAAAATCAGTCCCAATTGTTCATAAAATCAAAGTTAATTATTTATTGAAAAGAAAAATAAAAGGAAAATGTGCACTTGTTTATTAACTTACTTATTAGTAAGTTATTGTTTATCACAAATACAAGCCCTGCCGGATATAATAAAAATTGGTAAGAAAGAGTTTCCTTCTTTTTTGCCCGTTTTTTTAACTTTTCCTGCCTTTCCAACGAATGCAGTTCAGGATATATTTTAAAACATACCGTAGTAAAATCTATTGATTTTTTTTATTTTTTTTATTTGGTTAACTTTGCATTTTAATGGGCAAATGATTGCATTCGTATGTGTGCGTACACTTATTCATATATATATTTATGTTTGTATGAATTGTTTACATTTTTGTACTAAAACTTTACGTGAAAATAAGTGGGAAAAAAAGTTGATGTTTACAATTGTTATCATCATCTGCGGGTCAAACGGCGAGAAGGTATCTTCTTGCCATTGCATACCATTTGTTTGTTCGTTTGCTTATTTATTTGAGATCTGTCTTCAGTCACTTTTGAAATATTTAATTTTCGTTTTCATTATTTTTCTTTTTCGGTACGTGTTTAACAAAAAAAAAAAACAAAAAAAAAACATGAAAAAAGGTGGTTTGTTTCATCCCGTCGATGACAATCAGGAGTTGGCATTTCGCCAAGCTGTTGAACGTATCAATGAGGACCGAATGATTTTGCCGCGTTCAAAATTGGTAGCGCAGATTGAACGAATTTCACCGTTTGACAGCTTTCATGCCGGCAAAAGAGGTACGTATGTCATCCGTCATAAACACAAAAACATTTCAATTGCATGCCTACATATATAAAGATAAGGATAATTCACTCATTCCATTACTAGTAATAGTAATAATACGTGGAAGTAAGTATCGCTAACTACATTGTGAGATATCATGGACATGTACATATATACATAAACTGCCCTTAGCATTCTTACTTTATTCATGATAACAACTCCCTTAGGATATGAATTATTTTATATCAGTGTATTATTATATGATGATTATATTAATTTTGTAAAATTACATGTGCAAGCATGTAAAAGTGAAGTAATATTAAAATTCAAGTAAATGATATCTAAAATTTTCGATCATTAAATTCGTATGCATAACTTGAATACACGTATTGATGCTAACAAGAGATGTTCTTATAGTACATTTACGAGAATCATCTAATCACTTCTATAGGGTAGAAATTGGTGACTACAATGCACACAAAGAAATCTTCAACCTCAATATACGCGGTTGTAACATTATGAAGGCAAGAAGGCGATAGGGGATGGCAAAGTATCAATATTCTTGATCAGCGCCAAATTCTAATTCGATTTAAACATATCCGCCTGTCCGCCTGTGTGTGTACTGGCTGTTGCGAACATTCCCTTGGGCGCGAAAATAAAGCTATCGACTTCAAATTTACCAGAAACATTGGAAATTCTTGAACGCGGCTTTGTGTTGAGAATAGGCGCAAATCGGTCGAAGGAAAGATTCAAAAGGCGTCAAACTATTGGTTTTTTGCTCGCTAGTTTCAAGTTTGGAATGCACCTAAGCATCTCCTCCTGTTCGTCCGTCCATCTTTCTGTCTGCACTTGTCTACAAATTTGCGAAACAATTTGAAAATAATCCAAACCTTTAAAAGGGCACGCCTAGAACACACACTTAATAAAAACTGAGGCAACTTTGCTGACTGAGCCTTCTTTGCTCATTATATAGGTACTACAACATACGCAACGAAAAAATTTCAGCATTTGGTATAAAAAATAGAAAACATCATGCCCGCCCAACCGATGTTGTGAAAATTTAGTTTTCGTTTTTTTTAGTCTTTTTTGGGATAACGGCGTTGCGTATATAAGATACGTTTGCAACCGAATGTAAATATATTACTTACTTGCTTTCATGTTTACAAAACTTTCATCAAATCCTATTATCGGGACCAATGTTCCACACGGTACTCTTTTGCCTTTGATTTATTTTCGTTCATTGCAAATTGCGTTTCATTCATTTATTAAAAGTACGCGTTTATAAAAATCTAGAGAGTATTTTTATTTATAAATATATTTAATGAAAGGATGTTCGATGTAAATTTCCTTTTACTTCGATTCAGAGAATGTTTGGATATACCAAAATTAATAAATATTCCGTCCCTCTTATTAGACATTATTTCTTTTGTACACAATGTAACTTCAGTTAAGTATGCATTCAGAGTTTTCAGATACCGTAGAAATATAATAAACGGTCAATGTGCCTTTTGACGCGCAAATGATCTTAAATTATTCTTAAAAAAAACCTCCTCCTCGCCTTCTCTATTAGGCAACCGTATAAATGTCTAGGCATATCATTACTTACTTCTTTCCCACTCCATTGCTGTAAATATTCAGCTCCGTTTTTCCTCTCTAAAGAGACAATACACTGACGGCGTCGTATGATTAACGTAATAATTTCATTTAAGTATTTCACAAACGCCCCGCATTACGGTTCTATTTACGCACCACCAACACTTTTTGTGTGTTTTCTTGTTTTTTGTGGCTTTATATCAAACTTGACAGTCCAGAGCAATGTATTCACAGCAAAGCTCTCCAATATCATTTGCTATTGTTATAAAACAAAGGGTATTAAGTCCGGAAAATTATTCCGAAAAGTAATGTTTATAACGTATGACTTCTCT
This sequence comes from Glossina morsitans morsitans, assembly GCA_001077435.1. Taxonomy (NCBI): domain Eukaryota; kingdom Metazoa; phylum Arthropoda; class Insecta; order Diptera; family Glossinidae; genus Glossina; species Glossina morsitans. The sequence continues at coordinate 7,760 of CCAG010014365.1, forward strand.
CTCTTTTCCAGTACGACAAACAAATAATAAAAATATTCGAAATGATAGCGAAATGATGGCTTCAACATATCGCATATTTTCCCTTTTTTACAAGCAGTGCGAATTAAAACTTTTTCTTATTTCCAATAATTTCAAATTTAGTTTATCTTATTCATTACGCATCCTTGATTGCAAGTGATGCCCCAATTCCCTTCTTATTTACCTTCTAAAGTAAGTGTAAGTGTAAGACATTCTTCGTTACTTATTTACTTTTCTTTTCAATTACCAGATAAATATTTCAAAATATATCTAAGCTGAAAATGGCTTTTGAAGTCATCTTGCTTTAGAATACTTAGGCATGTTCATATACCGTAAGTAATGTATATTACTTTTTATGTAGCATCAAGTATCTTTGCATACATGTATGCCGCTTAACGAAAATTTCGGTAGTTTTAATTTCATTATTATGCTATAAGCCACGGTAATCCTTCCTGCTAAATTTTGAGTAAAACAGAGAAATAGTTAAATTCTCTTTAATTCCACTGCTTATAATATCTTCAAAAACAATTGCTTTATGCTAATCTTCTCCTGCAAACGAAAGCCCAAAAATTTATTTTCCAATTCTATTTTATTTTAAGTCAAATTCTATCCACAGCAAAAACAAAAAAAATGTAGAATAAAAACTTAAGGCTTTATTCGCCTCGAAGCGAAATTCGTATACCCTACTTCACCTAGGGCAAACCAAAAGAACACTACATGTTGCACATGCTTCACATCCAGCACAAATCAATTTGAAATCATTTTAAATGCTTATTAGCATTTACGCTTTTCCCTGGCAGTGCGTACCTTATAAAAAAGAGACATAAGTTGACGGGCGAACGGACAGTTTAAGTAGACAATCTCAAGCGAGTTCTGAGATGGATTATTAAATGTTACCAGCGAAATGATGAAATTAATATAACGCCTACGCTGATGGGTAAATGAAAAAATTGTCAAAGAAAGCAACTTATGTATGTATTCGTAGAAACAAGCAAACAAGCAAACGTAGAAAGCAAAAAAATACACTCTTAAGTGGTATTTCTACGTCAGTTCAGTAATGCACACAGTCAGTGACGTTAGGCGAATTCTGTCTACAAATCTACAGCTAACCGTACATGCATATGCATCCATCCTGTAAGCATAATGGATATGAAAATATTATGTATTCGTTCGTTCCGCATAAATCAGTCGCAAATAAAAACTAACAACTCGAGTACTTGTTGTTCATTTGCGAAATACTAGAATTGTCATGTTCTCATTTAGTATGGCAAGCAGATAATCACCTGTATCATCATCGTATTTCTGCTTATGTTTTGGTATAACGTCGGATGAGCTTATATGAAACACCAGGAATAATGCTTAAGTTCTTGTGTGTGTGTGTGTGTGTGTGTGTGTGCCTGCCTGTGCCTATGTGTTAGATGCATAGATGTATTTACACAATTTGCTAAAGGATGGAGGTATAATTAGTTGCTCATTTCATTGGAATCGCGTAGAGAGATCTTAAGCAAATCTATCCTAATCCTTTTCATGTCGGTTTCTATATTGTATTACTAGAATGCCTTAAGCATTTCTAAAAATCGATGTACGAAGTATGCTCTCAAAATGACAGTCCATCAATTTGATCAAGCTCGACTGTTTTTGTAGTCGTGTTTATTTTCCTTTTTGCCCGTTCTGGGAATATTCAAACGCAATATTTGGCAAAACAAAGGCATTTCTTAAATCGATTTGACAGGTCGAGCTCAAAAATCTGCTTGATGCTGAGCCAGACTGCAACAAGTCGACAAAAGTCGAATAGCTCCGTATACCTATAATAAAAAATTGATCAGTTAGAACACTCCACAGGGCCACATAAAGAGAGTGCTTTTATTTAATATATTTTACAAGTTTTTATACTTGGTTTTGCTGTAAGGTTATATAGGTGTCCAAGATTCGCTTCAAATCGATGATAGATGTTATACTTGTTTAACTTATGTCTATCAAACAACAGAGAGTGCCACAAGACATGGATAATTTCTAGCAAAGATAAATAATGCACTTGTACGGACAAGCGCATTATTTTTTATTGGAAATACAAAACGAAAATGTCACGACAATTAATCGAGAGTTATCTACTAATCATACGGTACGATGACGTTAGAACAAACAAACAAACTACGCAACATTTTCAATTTTTACTACCTATTAAAGTTTAATAAAACAAATTAAAATTTTTTTCAGTTTGTGGCCTATTAAATGTTGGTGTTGCTGCCATTTTTGGGCCACAATCATCACATACAGCTAGTCACGTGCAAAGTATATGCGATAATATGGAGGTGAGGTTAAGCGAAGAACGAGCGAGTTTACAAAGGAAAATTCTTTTCTGCTTTCTCCCTAATTGCAGATTCCACATTTAGAAAATCGTTGGGAGTATCGATTAAGGAGAGAAAGCTGCTTAGTGAATTTGTATCCCCACCCAAACATTCTATCGAAGGTAATGGCCCGTAGCAGTCTGGGAATGCACTAACTGAAGATTGAGAATCTGAACTAACTGTACTTTCAGGCTTACGTGGATATAGTAAAATATTGGGGCTGGAGAACATTTACAATAATTTATGAAAGCAACGATGGTATAGTTCGTTTGCAAGAGCTGCTCAAAGCTCATGGTCAAACGCCTTATCCAATAACCGTCAGGCAATTAACCGATACTGGAGATTACAGGTAAAACCGGCTAAAATTTTGGAAAACCGAAACCCATGCTTTTCTTTTATTTAGGCCTCTGCTTAAACAGATTAAGAACTCAGCTGAAGCTCATATAGTCTTAGATTGCTCGACAGATAAAATCTACGAAGTTCTAAAGCAAGCACAACAAATCGGCATGATGAGCGATTATCACAGTTATTTAATAACTTCTCTAGATTTGCATACAATTAATTTGGAAGAGTTTCGCTACGGAGGAACAAATATAACTGGCTTTCGTTTAATCAATGAAAAAATTGTGGGTGACGTAGTACGTCAATGGAGTATAGAAGATAAAGGTGTACTACGCTCGGCGAACTTAACCACAGTCAAATCGGAAACGGCCCTAATGTACGACGCAGTGCATTTATTTGCTAAGGCTTTGCACGATTTAGATACGTCTCAGCAAATCGACATTCACCCCATAAATTGTGAGGGACAAAGCACTTGGCAGCACGGCTTCAGTTTAATTAATTACATGAAAATTGTGGAAATGAAAGGATTAACGAATGTCATCAAATTCGATCATCAGGGTTTCCGCACCGATTTCGTCCTGGACATTGTCGAATTAAGTCAGAGCGGTATACGAAAAATTGGAAACTGGAATTCCACATCGCCGGAAGGCATTAATTTCACTCGTACCTTTAGTCAGAAACAGCAGGAAATTGAGGCGAATTTAAAAAATAAAACTCTTATAGTAACAACCATTTTGGTAAGTCAATCCATATGAGACGACCCTTGGTTTTCGATTTCAATTCAATTTCGTTAATACGGCAGAGTAATCCGTATTGCATGCGCAAAGAGTCCGTCGTATCGTTAAGTGGCAATGATCAATTTGAGGGTTATGCGGTTGATCTGATTCACGAGATATCCAAATCTTTGGGTTTTCATTATAAAATTCAGTTGGTGCCCGATGGCAGTTATGGCAGCTACAACAAACTCAATGGGTAGAAAAGTTTCATTAAACCATTTCATCAATTATTCTCATCATATCTTTGATTCCCGTATATTCAGCGAATGGAATGGCATGATCCGGGAACTGTTGGAACAGAGAGCCGATTTAGCTATAGCCGATTTGACCATAACTTTCGAGAGGGAGCAAGCTGTTGATTTTACTACACCTTTCATGAATTTGGGAGTTTCGATTCTCTATAGGAAGCCAGTGAAGCAACCGCCCAATTTATTTTCATTTCTTTCGCCCCTTTCTCTGGATGTTTGGATTTATATGGCGACTGCTTATCTCGGCGTATCGGTTTTATTATTTATATTAGCCAAGTAAACATTATTTCATTCAAATACGTTAACTTAAACATACATATATATATAATGACCGTTTCTGTTTATAAAGATTTACACCTTACGAATGGCCAGCGTACACCGATCCCAATGGGGAAAAAGTTGAAAATCAATTCACTTTACTTAACTGCATGTGGTTTGCGATTGGCTCCCTAATGCAACAAGGTTGCGATTTTCTCCCAAAGTAATATCACACAACAATATCACACTTCTTCGATATATAAACAAATACACTAAGGATTTTCCTTTCTTCCAAAATTAAAAAAAATTATATAGAGCCTTATCAACACGTATGGTAGCCGGCATGTGGTGGTTCTTCACATTAATTATGATTTCTTCGTACACTGCAAATTTGGCTGCTTTCCTTACCGTCGAGCGTATGGACTCTCCGATCGAAGGCGCGGAGGATTTAGCTAAACAAACTAGAATAAAATATGGGGCTTTGAAAGGGGGCAGCACAGCGGCCTTTTTTAGGGTAACATTTTGTTTTATGATTAAAGAACTTTTAAAAGGAAAGTTCCTGAACTTGTCTTCCAGGATTCGAAAATTTCTACTTACCAACGCATGTGGTCATTTATGGAATCGGCCAGGCCATCGGTGTTTACCTCGAGCAATGGTGAAGGAGTGGACAGAGTAGCGAAAGGAAAAGGTAGCTTTGCATGATAGGAATGATTTTGGGGAGAATGAAATTTTTTTGTTTTTTTTTTCTTACTTCATACATACTTTTGCTTGACTTTTCTCAATTACTTATATTTTCCATTTGGTTTTCTATTACGATTTTTTTGTAGGAAATTACGCCTTTCTAATGGAATCGACCTCGATCGAGTATGTTACTGAACGTAATTGTGAATTAACTCAAGTTGGCGGTATGCTTGACACTAAGAGTTACGGTATTGCTACCCCACCGAGTAAGTAATCGAAAAGAAATTTAAATTTCTCCATAAAATCATAATAAGATCACTTTATGTTACCGAACCAAACCATTTCGTAGTTTTACTTACCTTCTTACTTTTCAACAAATAGAAACGAAAAAATTTTTGTTTAATTTTTATATTTTTAGATTCGCCTTATCGCACTGCGATAAATAGCGTAATTTTGAAGCTCCAAGAAGAGGGAAAATTGCATATACTAAAAACGAAATGGTGGAAAGAGAAGCGTGGCGGTGGAAAATGTCGCGTTGAGACTTCAAAATCTTCATCAGCCGCCAATGAATTGGGCTTAGCGAACGTAGGCGGTGTATTCGTAGTCCTTATGGGCGGCATGGGTGTGGCTTGTGTTATTGCTGTCTGCGAATTTGTGTGGAAATCCCGAAAAGTTGCCGTCGAAGAACGTTTGAGTGCCATTTTACAGGAATAGAAAAAAAGAGTCACAACAAGCACGTAATGAATAATAATTTCAATACTAAAAATAGGCAAATTTCAGATATACAAAAGATCAAAACAAAACACATAAATGAAACAATATCAAAAAAAAAAAATAAAAATAAAAAAAAAATGAAACATTCACATACAACATAAACGCAAAAAAAAAAAAAGTAACCCATTAGTAGAAAGTAAGAATGAAAAAAATATATTTCTCTTTACATGATTAATGCGCATAGACTTTTAATGAAAATCAACACAATTCGGAACATTGAGCACTGAACTGAAGGTGTACGACTATTTTCCGCCTTGAACACGAATTCCCAAAAGACGGATCCATTCTTTAAAACTGATTTGTAAAAGCTTTTCGCTAAGTGCGACTGCTTATAACCAGGGCAACTGACGCTACCTTTTCATTGCTCCTTTCTTACAATGGCTTAAACTAAGTTATAAAAATTACTTTTTTTAGAGTTTCGCTACCGACTAAGCCTAGTTGATGACGTCATCTTTGGGCATTAAACTAAAGAGCACATATTTCAAGTTTGAATTTTTTCCTTTGATTTTCGCTGCTTTAAATATTTCGATAACTGATGACCAGACAGATGCGCGTCCGACACACATCTTTCCAAACCCTGCCGTTTCATTCAGGTTGAACAACAACAAAAACAACGAGGATAATTATTTTAAATCTGTTTTAAACAACGAAAAATTAAACACCTGCAGCAATTGCTATTGAGTCTAGCAATTATTTTGTCGAAAATTCATAGAAGTACGAGCTCTGTTGGCTTTAGCCGAATTTTGAACAATCACCGATTATTTGAAATGTATGTAGTCAATGCTCTAGATTTGAACTTCGATTGCTTTTTTTAATGATAAGGCGAACACACAACTTGGAGCACAGAATGGAACATAATCGAGTGGCTTAGTCATGGTCAGTTCATAACAATAAGTTCTTATAGGCAAGGTTGAGTATAAGCTAAACAAGTGATAGAGTTCAAATATACAAATAGATTGGAAAGAAGAAAAAAGGAGGACATTAAAAGCAGGTAATGGGCTTCCCGGTAATCTAGTGTGCAGCTAAACATTTTCCATACGATCAATGTAGTTAAAAGAAAGAATAAGAAAAATACTCGATTCGAAGCGAACTTTTCGAACGCTCCACAAATACGAAAACCCGTCCATGCAGGATAAATACGAAACAATAATGAGACCACTATGTGCTATACAGTCTTCCTTTAATATGTAAATTGCCAAAGACATTGCCATGAAATTTTTCGAAATATTATTTTAGAAATATATGTCGAGAACTTTAGTTAATAATTTGACAACAGAGAAATAAATACCACAAAAATAGTTTATGCTCTTCTTTAGACGTATGTTTAAGTTTTAAAGAGGAAAATTAAACAAAGTAATAATTTTTATTGATGGCATATGAGTGCCAATGGATATTAACCATTATATATGACGAATATATATGCCATGATCTGTCCATCCATCTTTGTCGAATGAATGTGTACTTGCCATAATAATGCATTTTAGAAAACGCGTTTCACTATTATCTAATTTGATTTGTTGTGTTCGACGAGCATACGAGTATATTGCTAAAGAGGTCGACACTTAGATAAAAAACTTAGATACTTGTTTAATTTCCCTTAGATTCTCACGTAACCTATTACGATTGCACCAGATTTTCTGTGACTAAGGATATTGTTTTTGGTGTTCTTTTAAAAGGTCGTAAGGGTTACGTTACGAACATCACACTTAATGTAATACTCTGGCTTTGTACAGCCACACTCCAGTGCCCCAAATAAATATTGAATTCCTGATTACTCTCTTTGATGCTTTCACCTTTCAACTGTGTTTACGTGTTCGTAATACATCAAGTTTAATATCCCACCTGCTAAGTTTAGACACGTTTGTATTTTTGTACGCACACTATGTGCATATAATCTGGCTTTCATGTGAAACCGATTAACTTGATAAATTTTCACAGTTTTAGTTCAATTTGATTGTTGGCCACTTCAACATGCAGCTTATCGTTGCTCTATTCATTTTAACTTTAAAATTTATTTTCGGTTCAACGTCGGGCCAGTATAACGATTTCACCTCATTCCTGAATGCAAACGCAACATTGGGTATTGATTGAATTTAATTTATCGGAATAACAGCAACCCATTAATTATTTATCCATTTATTCATTCATTTAGCTGTTATTGTAGATCAAAGCTATATGCAAAAAACAGGTGAAAACATTTTAGCTCATTTTCAAAAAATCCTCAACGACGCAGTGCATGAAAATTTAAAATACGGCGGCATTACCTTTAAATACTTTACATGGACCGGAATACGTTTAAAGAAAGGTAAGTCGATGGGTTTGTAAAATATTTTAACCGTTCGTAACTATAGCATAACGAGTGCGATTTTCACCTGATTAGTCATCGCAAGGAGATAATTGTGTGTCAAAATCTTCGACGACCCTTGTGAAGTTACACATTTTAGATCAAATAGACTCCGTGCACACGAAGATATTTATTGCGTTATTCAAGGCATTCTGCAACTTGATCCTTTTCAAAGGTATCTAGCTATAGCGCTCGCACTTGTGGATGAATCAAACACATTTTTAAAATTGGTTTACTGCACTGATCGAAGACAAGAGGCACGTTTGGCTCAGACAATCTCTTTTATTCCATGATTGCAAAATGCATTTCTTACCTACACACTTTATAAATACTGTGCCCAAAGCGGTTACAAGGCAAATAATAGATTTATTGTATCACTGTCGCTGAAATGTAGATATAGTCAAGCACATGCAGCATATAAATAATTATTTACGCAAGTCTGGAAATTTTTGACATTCATTTGTCGTTTCGTATACTGTGAGTTTTTTTTTAACTTTTACTTACAGATACTTTGGCTGCTATAACAATTATGGACTGCGACAATACATGGAAATTTTTTGAAGATATGAAAACCCCTAACGTCCTTGTTGTAGCTATAACGAACGCCGAATGCCCACGTTTGCCTATAAATCAGGCTTTAATGGTTTAGTATACATGTTTTTTTATATGGACCACACATATATGTATATATATATATATATATATTTATACTTATATATATATACATAATACTGTGCCCAAAAATTAAGAGTAATGTTCAAGTCAAATTACGCGAGATCGAATATCAGAAATATTGTTTTCTAAAATCGTCGGAATGTTAGTTAAGTTCTTTACATCACATACGTGATGTTACTCGCAAACGGTGGACGAAATAGATTTAAAAAAGAAAAAATGTATTGGGGTTACTTTTTGAACACAGCAGTATATATTCATTAGTTCTTGTTACTGTGTACATTACATTTATCACGAAGCTTTTTCTGGAATATTACATAGAAATACATGGAAAGAATGATGATCGTATACAAACCAAGTTTAAGAGAAAACGTATTTTTGACAATTTTTTTGGGACTATGAAAAGGATAAGAGAACAACAAATACCCGAGAAAATTATCCAACGTATATTTAAGAAGGCACACCTTCAAGGTGTCAGGCAATCTAAAAAATACCTGCAATTTATGAAACAAAAAAACATTTATTCTATGTTTATACAGTGAAAAAAATTCAATTTACCAGCAGAAAAAAGCGCAAACATTTTTTAACAAATGAGATTTAAATTCATTACATACTTTAGCAAAATACTTCGAATCAAAAGAATGACAAATTGACTTCCGAGACAGTCACCTTTAAACTTTTGAAATATGATGAAGTTTTTTATTACGAAAAATATTTTGTTACCGTTCTTTTCTATTAATTTGCAAACACAGGACCATAAAACTGCCATTCCACATTCACATATTCCTTTATATATGCCCTTCTCGAAGAGGTTATGCACGAACGGGCATCTCCTTTTGATTCTGCCGAAAATAGATTCGAATATTTTATACTCGTACCTGTCGCGAAATGACAGAGGGGGAAAACGACAGGAAAATGGGGGAATTTATAATCAAAACCAAAAACTTAATCTCCCAATTGTTCTTCAATTTCTTAGCAAAAGTACTAAACACTTTCGAATCGCTCTCACGCTTATGCCAATTCAAGAGTCCTCTTAAAGAAACTTCATTAAACTAATTTTGTTTGGATATCCTTTCCAATGAAATAAATAAAGGATACTTTGTAAAGATATCTGTTAAACCATCAACGACATTAAAAAGCGACAACAGAAACACAAGGCCATAACTTCCCGTAAAGGCAATGTTTCGGGAAAAAGCCCGACAACTATCATTTTCGGTAATGAATTTTTTCCAATAAAAATAAGAACATATACTAAAAAGAAATATACCACTAAATCCGATTTTATCAGAAGAGTTTTTTATCTTTGCAACTGAAAATGTAGTTAACATAAATTCATACATTTTGAACATAAATATTTTGAAATTTTTAACTTTTAGCTTTTATGGGCGTTTGCTTAAAAAGCAAATAGCTTCCGTATTCATATCTACGTGAGAATATGGGTTAAAAATACTTACGCAAGATTCCAGCTTTTTCTCTTAATCTTTTTTATTGCTCTAATCCATCTAATAAAAGACAGGCAGAAGAGATTTCCAAAGTTATAATTAAAACGAAGGAACTGGAACAACCCTCCTCCCTGATAATAAGCGCAGATAGGGCAGATACGGCAGGCTCCATCTATAGTAAAACTTTTTGCCCCCCAGTAATGTTATTTTTTTAATGTTCTTAGATACCTTATGTAGATCGTGGCCAGGTATTTCCCCAAATGATTTTAGATGCAAAGGTGCAAAGGATTCTCAATTGGCAGACAGCAATTGTAATAATGGACCAGACGTTAATGAATGAAGACGGCCATTTAACGGAATATATTATGCATGAAAACATTAAACGTAACATCGAACCGATATCTGTCGTTTTGTATAACATCGACGATCAGTTGAAAAGACAAAAGAAGCGATCGGCTATTAGACAAATTCTTCAATTATTCGACGGCAGATCGCAGAGCAAACAGCAATTTATGATTTTTTCTAAATTTTATGAAGACATAATTGAAATCGCGGAAAATATGCGAATGTTTCATGTCGGCAATCAGTGGTTATTTTTTATATTTGAAGATACGCGAAGAGACTTTGATGTCACGTCGGTGACGCAAAATTTGAAAGAAGGCGCTAATATAGCTTTCGCGTTAAACGAAACTCGGAGCGAATGTCAGGTTAGTAAGCATTGCTCGAATTCCGTATACCTAACTTAAAAGTATAGAAAACTTAAAGACAAAAGGCTGCAAGTATAACTTGAAAGACCCCATTTCTCAAACATTAAATTATTTTGATATTTCCAAATATAGAAATCATTAAATTGCACTCTAAATGAACTATCAACGGCCCTGGTTAGTGCCATATCTCAGATGACGCTGGAGGAACAGTCATTATACGGCGCTGTATCCGATGAAGAATGGGAGTATATACGTTACACGAAACAGGAGCAACAACATGAAATCTTAAGTTTTATGCGTAATTATTTGAAAGATCACATTTCGTGTTCTAGTTGTGCTAGATGGCGCGTTATCACCGCTTTGACTTGGGGCAAAAACCAAGAACATCAAAGTATTGTCCACACGACGGGTGAGTTTTGCAAAAATGTAAAATAAGGGATAAATAAACTTCAATTTCATTAGCGACTGTTTCACATGTCGTTTCATCATCTTAAAATCAAAAAGTGTTCGTAATGATCGAAGGAATATCTTAATCTGACAATAAAAGCAGATGGTATTAAATCATCAAGAATATTGTCATATATAGGGAATTTATTCTCTTCAACTGAAATTGTTTAACATGTCCGCTAATGGAAATATGACTCTAAAACATGAGCAATATAAGAGATTCATAATTATCTGTTTTATAAGTTTCGGTAAATGGACATTTCAAAAACATCCATACAAATCTTCGGGAGGCAAGCGAAAACAGATGTAACACCTTTATAAAAAGAATTTCCTGTTGGAGATGTTAATTGCATTGTTTTAAAAAATTTCTTGCAGATGTTTCTGAAAATCGCAATAAAAACTTTGAATTCGCAGATGTGGGTTATTGGTCACCTACCTCAGGTTTTGTTGCCCATGAATTGTTGTTCCCCCATGTAGTGCACTACTTTCGTAACATTACTTTGGACATTGTTACTATACACGTAAGGCATTTACAAACATGAACGAATTTATTTGAAATCTTCAGTCTCCCCTTGTTCTCCACCGAAAGAATCCTCCTTGGCAAATTATAAAAAAGGATGCGAAAGGCGCAATCGAGTATTCCGGCATTGTTATGGAAATCGTAAAGGAACTAAGCCGGATGTTAAATTTTACCTACAAACTGCACGATGCCAATACTTTGGAATATGATGGATACGAAAACGGAAATGAAACGGTTACTACCAGAAAAACCTCTTATAATTACTATTTTGAATTTTCACAGACTTCAATGTCTCTTTCAGGGTAGGTTAACTGGCGCTTTGACCTACTTTATACCATATCAGGTCGTCAGACTTGTTCAAGGAAATAAGGTACGAAAAAATCGCAAGTCCCTTTACTAAATTATAATACATTCGCTTTTGTCTCTCTCTACACCTTTGGGTAGTACTTTATGGCTGCCGTTGCCGCGACCATAAATGATCCAGACAAGAAAGCATTTAATTTCACCGCACCCATTAGCATACAACGATATTCCTTCCTCACGCGTAAACCCGAAGAAGTCAGCCGAATTTATTTATTTACAGCGCCATTTACTTTTGAGGTACTCGATCAAACCTCATAAAGAAACGATCAAATACAATCTCGCTCCATGTAAACGTTTCAGACATGGATTTCATTAATCGCTGTGATATTTGTTACCGCACCGATCCTATATTTGGTGAATTGCTCAGTACCTACTTCACATTTAAAAGTGCAAAGACTTTGCACACTGGAAAGCTGCTTTTGGTATATATATGGCGGTCTATTGCAGCAAGGTTCATATTACTTGAAGACCTTACCTGCAGGTCAGTTTATTGTCAGATTTTCGAATTTGCAGGAGGCATGTATTTACCGAAAGCCGACTCAGGCCGATTGATAATTGGCGTTTGGTGGATTGTTGTAATAGTTTTAGTGACGACATATTGTGGTAACTTGGTGGCATTTCTAACGTTTCCACGTTTCCAACCGGGTTTTGATTATCTGCACCAACTTTTCATACACGGAGGCTTCAAAGAACTGGGTTTAAGAAACAATACATTTTTTGAGAATTACGCTGCGGTAAGTTCTTAGTATAGTTGTCGTTATAAACATAATAAAAATAAATCTTCAATCTACGGCAGAATGACACCATTGCTAATGACTAAATGGAATTAATGTTCTCTTATGAAACGCTTAACATTTATTTGCGATAAATTTTCTCCCTGAAACACGTAAATCCTATAAAAATTAGTTAAGAATTTTCTAATATAATTTTGGGTAAGAACGATTGACAAGTGGAAACCCATAGCCTTTGCTAGCGATAGGAATGATGAACCGGATGTAAGGAGTCGTTGTTTCTCTTAAGAATTTGTTAATATCTTTAATGAGTTCAAGATATTCAAAGACTGAGTTTGAAAGGCAGAAGTCTTTGTGCTTAGGAAAGCTACAATGTTCTACAATATTTAATCGTTTTTCTTTTTTTAATAAACATTAGTTTGTCACTATATACACGCAGGTTTATGAAAACAACAACAGTTATTTCTTATATCAAACACAAGACATCAAATTCTAAAATTAAGCGCTTTCAGTTTTGAAGTCTTTTTAATTAAGAAAATGTCTAAATAAACCAAAAATGATTTCTTCTTAGATATCGAGTCGATTAGATTTTCAAAAATACTTAAATCATGCCATCGTTTACAATAACTCTTTACAAGAAAATCTAGAAGCGGTAAAAATTGGCAGTCGTATTAACGTAGACTGGCGTATTAATCTTCAACTAATTATCCAAAATCATTTTGAGAAAGAAAAGGAATGCACCTTATCAATGAGTAAAGAGAGTTTCCTGGACGAACAAATTGGTTTAATAATACCAATCGATAGTCCATATTTGGATTTAGTAAATGCCCAAATATATCGTTTATATCAAATGGGTTTTATAGAACGATGGCATCAGACAAATTTGCCATCCATGGATAAATGTAATGCTAAAGGCGTGTTAAGGCAAATAACAAATCATAAAGTAAACTTGGATGATATGCAAGGATGTTTTCTAGTGTTACTTACAGGTAACTTTTATATATTTCTGTGTGCGGCGACTCTTGATAATAATAATAACCATTTAGGTTTCATTGTAGCTGGGATAGTGATATTGGGAGAATTCTGGCATTATCAATGGCATCTCAAGCAAATAACAAGGCGAAAATTCTTTTCTGAATAAAAGCATAAATATTTTAAGTCACCTTTTGGAGTTTTTCATATATATTTCTTGAAGTCAAAAATGGAACATAGAGATTACCTATACTAAAGGTATCGTACTCCACTTATGAAGAATTTGCATTAGGGCCACGACGGCGACCAAATGCAGGCACAATGTTGACAAAACGCCGATTGTATTGTATGCGTCTTTTGGCACGACCAGTCTTCTTCTTTTTCTTTTCTTGCTTCTCTACCTTAGGGGTTTGTCCTTTTACCTTACCGGCACGTGCTAGAGACCCATGCACTTTACCACCTAACATCGGCAAAGTAATATCTAATTCGAATGATGATAATGCTGTGACAGGGACTTCATCACTTAAAGCACTGCCTTCACAATTGAGAACGATTTCTTCGATATTAAAGCCATGAAGTTGGGCGATTTGATTCTACACCAATTTTTAAACAAACACAAATCAAGGTTATAGTAAGATTATTTCATATCTTGTAGTATCATTGTTTAAATATTGTACCTTCACCGCGCCGATTGTGAAATCTGGTCGGACTTCCAACGTTTCGATGTTTTCTAAACCACGCACGAATAACTGCATTGTGTAGAGTTCTGAAAAATGTAAAACCAAAAAGAACAAAATTTTATGTCCATATTTTAACTTTCTTAGAAATTCAAGTTAATACACACGTGCACACTTGCACACACACTTTAACACTTGCGAACTTTATCAACGTTATAATTAAATTTCTTGTAATACTTAAATTTTTATAAAATTTCTCCAATTCACGTTTGCAAATACGCAATATTGTTAAAAATATACTTAAAATTTTCGAAAATTTCCATTTTTACCTTCTCACTTTGTCAGAGTTTACCAAAAAAGAAAGATGGCTGCCGAATACCGAAAGCATGTCAATTTTTCGCAGATGAACTGACAGGGATGTTTATAACGTACGGTAAAAATAAATAACAGATGCACATAGACAGGAATGTTCATACGTTGAGAAGAAATACACGATAATATAACAAATTTAATAGAAAATAGAAACGAACAATTGCCTTCGATTAATTGCTTGCACCGATGAGGCAAGTTGTGACTATGGAAGTGAGAATAAAATAAGTAAAGTATTAGAGTGTGAGAAAAATGAAGCTGCCATTTCTGTTAAAGTGAGAAATCGAACTGCCATGTCTGTTAATTGAGAAGTCGAACTGCCATGTCTGTTAAAGTGAGAAATCGAGCCGCCATTTCTGTTAAATGAGAATTATATTATGCATTTATATTGGACATTAAGTTAAATTATATTCAATATTAATGCAATAAGTTAAAAAAAGGTCACTTTAATTTCAATTCGTTTTCCTTTTCTTAATTTACTTATTTATTCATTTATTATTATAGAAAAATTATAGTTATATAAATACAAGTTTATATTGTTTCCTTTGTTATAATTCTGTCACTAAAAATATGCATTTGCGTTATAAATAATTCTATATATAATATGTAGGTAATCCAAATAGACATATTTACAGATATTAATAATGATGAATGAATTTTTTTTTTGTGTTTGTTAAATTTTACAAATTATAAATGTAAACAACTGTTACAATTTTCTTACACTAAATAACAATTTGTTAAGATATACAAAAACTTTTATTCTTAAATCAAATCGTAAACACATATACAGACAGTAAAATGAAAAATCTTTTAAGTGTAAAAGAAATTGATTTGTCTGAGAACGCAAGCAGATTTTTAATAATAATCCAAACGGCATCAAATAAAATGGCTTAGCCATTCAGTTCTTCATTTTCATATATTTTTTTTTAGTTAAATTTAGTTGCTTTTACATTTTTTTTATTTTATTTTTTTATTAATATTTTATTATATTTAAGGTAGTCAAACAATGCAATAATTTATCAATAAAATAAAATGTCTGTAACGGTGGTCCGTGTTTTTCCTTTTTATCGTCTTTTTTTCCTATCCCTAGCCTATCCCTAAATTTAAGGCTAATGCACAAAGTCATTGTTTAGAAAATGTTGCGGTTCCACTATAACACTCGTGTAATGAGGGCCATGAACGTTTTTAAAACTATCGGTGAAATTGTTCGATACAATATGTTGTTGTTGCTGTTGAATGTCCATTTGCTGCAATGGCTGGTTGTGCTGATGCAGATGCGCTTGGTGTCCTTGTTGTCCTTGGTGTTGCGACGGTGGCGTTAATTCAGCATTCGCAGCATGTTGGTGCAAATGATGTTGTTGCTGTTGATGGTGGTTTTGATGAGAACTACTATCGGAGAAATAATTCAACTCGAAGCTATGACTTAGATCACTATAAGTTGTTTGCGGAGAGGTACCATTTAGTAGAGAGGCATTGCCAGTTGATAGTTGACGATCAGATTCGGAACTACTCGAGCAACTATTGGAATTGGCTGAGAAAGGTCTTATTAACGATGCTGACGAAACATCAACTGTGCCATCATAATAAAAATTATTATTACTATAATAATTATTACTATTTGTAGTGTCTGGATATTGATGCAATATATCATGTTGCAGGGAGCTGCTAGAGCTGGCCAAGGAGTCATTTACTGGATACAGTTGAGTATAGCTAAGAGAATCCGTAGCCGTCGGATGTGTATCTACCAAATCTGGCAAAGGCCCCTGCTGCGCATGATTATGATGGGGATGCGGAGGCTGCTGCTGATGATGATGGTGATGATGATGATGATGTTGAGGCTGATGCGACGCCGTCTGATGTCCCTGAGAAATATGCGTATGATGCGCTTGCTGTTGCTGATGATGATGGTGCTGTTGCACCTGCTGCGTCATATATCCATTATTATTGCTACTGTCCGAATTGCTATTTGTACTTAAAGTTGGCGTTACTGCTGTGGGTAATCGTATGGCTGCCGTTGCTTCATAGCATGTATCCATTTTCGGGCTTGTACTAAGAGCACTTGCTGAAAGATTAGGAGGAGCAGCTAACATACCGTTTCCATTGTTAACATTCCCAGCATTATTTGATATATTTGGAACGGCAGCTACATGTCCAGGGTGCAAGGCAGGCGTAGGTATGGGAACTGGCGTTGAAATTGGCTCGCTTTTCACAATACCCATTTGTATCTCGTTAAGCACCAGATCTTTAGATTCTTGTTCGCTATGCGTATAATAAAAATATATTAGAAACTCCTGACTGAATTCATCCGAATAACAATCCATTTGAAAAACAAAATTTTTCATATGAAAAGTTGTTGAGCATATTTGTGGTTATCGTTTGTAATAAACTTAAAATTCAACACAATAGATAGCAAGTGCACGTTTATAGGATAACATCATTCTACTTTTTTCAGAAACGCAAATTTTTTTTATACCTATCACCGAAAGGTGAGAGGAATATTCATTTTGTCGAAACTCTTGTAACGCCGAGAAAGACGCTCCAGACATTCTGAAAAGTATATATATTCTTGATCAGCATCATTTTTCATTCTGAATCTATTTAAGCATGTCCGTCTGTCCATCTGTTTAAGGCGTGTTTTAAACATTCTCCTGGCCGCAAAAATAAAGCCATGGACTTGAAAAGTGGCAGAAATATTGGAAGTACACTGAGAACACCTCTATTTTTCAAAAGGAATAAAAAATTGCTCTTTGCCTCATTGCTCATAAGCTAATTGAACGTATATTCTATGGGCAACACTGTAGTACTTATACAAAAATGAGAAAAGTTAGTATTACTTGCACAAAAGTAAGAACAAAAATTGACCAAACCCACCTGCCTGATATCATCATATATAAAAACGTTCATTTTTTTCAAAACCTTTATAAGACGCAGAAGCAAACTTCAAAAACCTCATAAGGAATGTACATTCTTGCCCAGTTTCAGATTCGAAAAGCACCCAAAAATGTCCGTCTGTTTATCTGTTTGTCTGCCTAACTATGTAATATCAGCGGTAAATATACTATGAAGACATCGCCTGCAAATTTGCAAAACAGTTTGAAAATGATCCAAACCGGTCAAAGGATCCGCCCACACGCTTATGCATCAAAAACTCAGAACATTCTTCCGAAACAGATTTCAACTTTTATTTCAAAAAATGGAAAAAATCGGCCGCGCCTACACAAAGTTATAAGTCATCAAATTTTTATTTTTTTCACTCTTTTGATGTTTTCTGCATAAGCAAGAGAGAATGTTGAAAATGATTCCATACATTCCTCACAAGAAGATATGTTATCCGTCTACAAATTTGTATTAATTTTAAAATAAATATAGTGGACTGCACAACGAGGAGGATTTCGGGGCTTTTCTTAGTAGTACAATCAATTGGGTATCAAATGAAGAGAGTACGTAACGCGACAAGCTAAGTGTGTTAATTTCAAGCTAGCTATCGCGAACGTCATGACGCTATACGGTGGACAACGGTGATGGATATAAAAGATTCGATCGCGGTCAAAGTGGGTCGTGCTGATTTTTCTTATTTTCAAAATAAAAGTTTTTATCGCATAGAGACAGGGGTGTTCTAGGCTTGTCCTTTGAATAGTTTAGGTCACTTCCAAAATCTTTTGCAAATTTGTAGACGATATCTTCATTTTTGCGAACGGGAGAATGTTTAACACAAATAATACATAGTTGCGCAGACAGACATATGGACCGACGAACAGGCAGTCATGTTTACGTGCATTCCAAATTTGAAACTGGCCAAGAATTTATATACTTTATCGAGGTCTCGAAGCTTGTTTTTGGGCCTTATAAAAGTATTAAAAAACAAGTAAGAAAATTATATTTGATCGATAGCGAATTTTTTATACCCATCTTCGTTATCCCAAAAAAGACAAACAAAATAAAGGAACTAAATTTTCGTGCGCTATAATATGGAGTGCGTGCGTTTCTGCCAAATTTGATGTCGACAGCTTCAATGTTGCGATCAGGAGAAGGGGGGAGAAGACATAACGCAGCCGGACAGCCGGACAGACGGTTGCTTAAATCGATTTAGAATTCGATGCTGATCAAGAATACATATACTTTGTGGGGTCTCTGATGCTTGCTTCTGGGCGTTGCAAACGTTTTGACCAAATGGATATATCCCTCCTCGTTCGGTGATGAGCGTAAAAACATTTAGCCTACATTTCTAAGCAGTTCCATTCTACTACAATATCCGCCTATTCATCTATTGTTTACCTATCCAATTGTTTAATAGTTATCTTGGTTTATAAAAATCCAATATATATATGGATCCATCTATATACTAAACTTTTATCTGGAATTTAGCATAAATTTGTATTAAATCGACATAAAAATCGCTTTTGAAAACTAAATAAAACCTAAGAGCGCACTTTTTACATTTATACCAACTTTCGATGGTAAATACATTGACATATGCATATATTCACCTTAAATGGTAAATTTCTTACATATTGTTTTGGTAACGTACCTTAAAACGTAGTTCACGCTAACAATGCAAACTTGACGTGTCGAACGGCTGTTATGTACTAAAGTGGCATACGATTGGACCCACACCCAACCACCTCCTTTAGTTAAGAAGCGATAATATTTGGTGGTTACTTGTCCTTTATACAAAACTAAAAGCAAAAAATATATATATATTAAGAAATTCTATCAATAAAAAATTTATAAAAGGATTAAAAGATTATGAGAGGATATAAGGTTTTAAAAGAAACTTTTTTGCGTTACACTGAACTGACGTTTTAAAACAACAGACGCCATTCAAAATTGAATAACAATAACAATACACTTTTATTGTACGTGTATATATGGATTTGTATACATGTATATATACATAGATGAAAATGCCTATATTTGTGTAGACATTAAAGAATAAACAAGCACACTTACGTATTTGATGAGAACAACGCATGGGCAGTATGTCCTGGACGTGTATGTATTGATACAATGTCTTCTCAATAAGTTCTTGCGGCTCATAACCAGTTAGATGTGCGACTCTGTAAACAAATGGAAAACAAAACAAAGAAAACAACTTACAACTGTAGTCGTATATGAGAGCAGATGAGAGTACGACATGAAATATAGGAATATATTTTTTTATAAAAAAACTTTAACTGAATGAATGTCATAGAAGATGATGAACAAGAAGAAGAAGAAGAAGAAGAAGAAAAAAAATGCTATCACAAGGTAAGCCTCAGAACAGAAATGCGTTAAAAGTTGTTTCTGATTGACTCCTTTTATTTTCATTATATTTTTCAAATATGTAGGAAAAATGCACACACACAAAGCAATATGTTCGTATGTTAGAGCTTAACATCCCTTTTCATTACAATCAACAACATTGCTTTTTATGTGAGTGTGATATAAGGGTAATTGTGCGTTCATTGTTGTTATGCTTACACGCTTGATGGGATGATGTTTAGGCTTTCTTTTCAAATTCTCTTTTATTCTTCTTTCTATATCCATTCCGATTTCCCCTCCTTTCCACGTTCACACACAAACTCTTCAGTCAATAAAAAAAAAAAAAAAAAAAAAATACAAAATCAAAGTAGCAGACAATTTCAAGTGGGAAATGATTTGTTTGTCTTCTCTTCAATCTCTCGCACACACATGCACTCGCAGTACACGCCGAGTATGCGTGTGTGCGTCTTTATATAAGTATTTGTTCCTGCAAGTTCTGTGGGGGAGTCTGCCTAGCTGGTTAACGAGTGGGAAGTGACAATTCGTGGGTGTACCGCAAGATGCTTGCATACATAGACATCTTTTATCGTGAAGTTTTCATTCCTTTTTTTTTTTTTTTAATGATTAGTTGATGTGTGAAGAGGGCTAATGCATAAAATGAGCACGAGAAATACTAGTGAAAGTATCTTCATATTAAATATTTGTTCAGCATTAAATTTCCATAACATAAAAACAATAATAAAACTTCTGTTGTTCAATACTTTTGTAAATACACAAAATAAGCGAAATAGAATTAAAGAAACGAAACGCATCCTGCGCTGCTCAACCGATTCAAAGCAATCTGTCCTGTTCTTCACTTTAATTTAAATTATTAGTAGAAGACTTTGAAGTAATTGCGAGTAATGTATAAAGTAATTTTTGGAACGCTTTCAGTTTTCTCGACTTACTTTTATGGGTTATTTGGAACTACTTTTAAAAGAAGTCTTTCAGTCTTTGGCGTTTTTCTTTTTTCTGCTGTCTACTTAACCAAGATAATATATGATTTAGATCGAGTATTTTCCCGAGAGCTTCTCTCATTCATTTCATTTCCACAAGACAATACATATTTATCTTTCTAGTGTCGTTATTCCCTACTCCGGAAGCGGACAGTTCAACTGCAATTTTTATCTTCGTTAAAAATTACAAAAACCCACCGTTAATGTAACTGAAAACAAAGCTCGAACAAAACACATTATAGTGTGGCTCCATTAAATACCCTACGCCATTTCGCCTCATACAGTTATTCATATAATGACTTTTCAATATAAGGTGTTATATGTGGGGTGGTCAAAAAATGGTCCGATCCGAACTCATTTCAGCACAGACAGACAGACAGACAAGCTTAGATCGAATCAGAAAGTGATTCCTAATATCTATCTCAAGCCATTTCGGATGTTGCGTACATCTTAAACTTAATACACCCTTCACACATCAATTGGTGTAAGCTACGTACAAAATCCACAATTCACGAAAAGTTTTTTCAAATTCTTAACTCAACAGCATTGCGTCTCATTCAATTTATTGGTTTGATGTCTTTAGGCCTCCGTTTTAATTGAAAACTTCATTTACCGATTTTACTGGATTTCTTCATAATCGAATCTTCTTTTCGATCGGAATGCTTATCTCAAGTCTAAAAGTTTCACATAATATTGGTTTGGTTTGCTAATTGTACGCTTCGTCGTCGCAAATGACAATCGTATACTTGGGTAAGAATACAGAAATGTTAATCATATTTTCCAGTTGATGGAATATGGTCAGCGTTAGTTTGCATGACTTGTTCCATGTACAAAACCATTTTAAAATCAAATAAAAAACAAGTAAGAATGGTAATGGTAAACCATTAGATACCCTACATCGTTTCTGTTAATTAACAATACACCAGAAATTATACGTTATTTTTACGCAAATGCACAATTTGATGAAGTCTCTCA
The DNA here is from genome assembly GCA_001077435.1 of Glossina morsitans morsitans. Classification (NCBI taxonomy): domain Eukaryota; kingdom Metazoa; phylum Arthropoda; class Insecta; order Diptera; family Glossinidae; genus Glossina; species Glossina morsitans. The sequence continues at coordinate 29,660 of CCAG010014365.1, forward strand.
TATTGGGGGAGACTTAAACGTCAACATAGACTAAACTTAAGTTAACTTACTTCTAAGATTTTATTATTTTCCAATTATTTCCGTCATAACGAATAACAAATTAAACTTTGCCGCCATGAGAATCCCACTTTATGGCGTGGTCCAAAAAATAGGTCTTTGTGATCCAGATTCCCCAATGTTGATTTTCTGGGGACAAATTTTCGTCATAAAATATTATAAAATCCATCTTTTTGGCATATAAGGCCAAATTTTTCTTTAGAACCCTTATATAAGTTGATATCCAAAAAATACGCCTATGTGGTCCAAATTCGATAGGGTTGGTTTTTATATCAAATTATTATGAACGAATTTTCATCAAGAACTATTGAAAATGAGGCCTTTTCACTATATAACGATTTCGTTCGCATTGAAATGCTATTAATATGCGATTTTTCTCGCGAATTTTTAAAAATTATTAAGTTGAACCGAACCGAACCGAACTACTTTCAGTACTGTTTGTCCTTGGGTTAAAACACGTCATTATATCAAATATCTGCGAACCGTAAGTTGAGCAAAATAAAACATGGGGAGACACCAGACGGACAGACGGACAGCCAAGCTTAGATTGATTCGCATATTTCGCATAATGATTCTGAATCGATCGGTATAATAATATTTTGGTTTACCTTAACCCGTTCTACGTATTATATACGCCTTGCACCCTACGTGACGTAGAGTATAATGGGATATTTCATTGGGGGACATACGTTGGTATGAAATAATGATATTCAAAATTGAGAATATTGGTTACTCTTCGGCAAAATACATACCTAGCATCGAGGAATATTAACTTCAAGTCCATCTGCGCTCGAAACATGAACATATTTTGATGCAATTTGACTTCCGTTATGGCCGAAGTAGGTAAGGAGTGACCAACAGCAACTAAGCCCATATTACGAATACAGCCTCCTTGGCCATCGCCGTAATCCGGATATATGCGCACTTTTAAATAACCAGAACAATGAATAACCTAAAGAATATTGAGGTTATTTACGCTCTGCTCAAGCTTAGAAAAAAAAAAAAACAATATTATACCTTATAACCCGCTGAAGTTAGGCCGGCGTTACGTTTGGCTAGAACGCATTTCATGCGTAAAAAAAAAGTCTTCTCAATTTCAATGGTATTTGTCGATTGAACTAATTGCAAAGAGTTAATAAATGCGTCCTAGAATCGCGCCGCCATTTCGCAGGAAAAAGAGAGAGGAAAATAGTTTATTACATTTTTATAAATGATAAGGAAAATATGGCAAAAATCAATTTACCGGATTTTGGTACATGTGAGGATGCAGCGACAATATCGCATTCATTTCATCCTGATCATAATTATGAATGTATTCATATATTGAATTTCCAGTTAACTCAACCTGAACAACAGCAGTAAAAAAAAAAGAAAGAAAATGAAAAAAAGTTAATTATTAGAAAAAAGGCTGGTTTTAAAGCGTTGCTCCTTTTTTGCCTTTATATTGCAAAAAGGCCAAGAATATGTAAATTTTTTTCGCTCTTCACAAACGAAAAGAATCTCTTGTCGCAATTTGTGATCAAAAGAAAATTTATGCGCATAAATTTAAATCTCAACAGTAAGAAGAAAACCTCTCAAGATATGTTCTATTTTTTGTTTTTCTTCTTGCTTTTCTTTTACTTTTTTCTTCTTTTATTTGCTTCTTGACAATCTAGACGCTACTTACTTGACTTAAACCCAAGTGAACTGAAGCAGTTTCTGAGATGTACATAATTTTTCCATCCGGTGCAACTACAAAAATGAAACCGTCCAACGTTTGCAATAAATGCGAACCCAATTCTTTAATCGTGATGCCTCTATGCAGGGCAGGCGAAGAGCCCCAAGCCTCTCCTAGCCCTAAATTGAAAAAGAAACAGAAAATATTCATAATAAGAATATCATTGTCTAAAAAGTATTGAGCTTTTAGTACTATTACTACTAGCAGATATCAATAATCAGTAAATGCAATGAATACATACATATACATGCACATAAGTGTAACATTTTTATAGACTTTGAAAAACAAAAAAAGAAAGGTTTTGCCTCAATTACAACCTTGGGAAAAGATATCCAACTGTGTAATAATTTCAAAATATTTTTACCAATTAAAATCTTCAACTCACCATGAATACGTATTTAAGTATACGCTAAGAGAGAGAGAGAGAGAGAGAGAGAGGGAAAAAAACAAGAAAACATACGTTTTCGAACAAAGCGGGCGCAATTTCCTATAACAGGCCAACCACCTACTCACGGCATACGTTTAGGTTTTGTAAACTGGGGGAAAAAACAAAGCGACGTAAAAACAGTTAAGTGGGAAACGACATTTTTTTTATTTTGTTTTTTTTTTTTATATTTAATAAAGTCAGCAGACTGACATCCTGCCTACAAGGCAACCGACATAATAAACGACCAGCAATTTACACATATTTCCTTATGTCTTTTATTATGAAAATAATTATATCAATAGGCGAAAATACAAGACAATGTACCACCCCTTCCTTCCTTCTTACCTCTGCGAGATTAACAAAGCTGAGGTAAGCACTTTTTGTTGTATTGTTCTGTCATCTCTATTTTCTCTCTTACCAAGAGACTTTAGTATCAAATCACTAAATATGTAAAACATTTCAAATTTGTATTACGGCGGCTGTCCCTCGTCCTCGCCTCCTGCCTTCTGTTCTAATATATGTAAAAGAATATTACTAAAAAAGTATACTTAAAAAGGAAAAAATTGTCCAATAAATAGATGGACAGCGGAACAGTAAGTGCATGATGGTCAGTGATTGAAGAAGAGACTAACCTTCGCAGAGGTTGTTAGTGTGATGTGGAAAATTGCGATGGTCTGGCGGCCGTATATACGAAAAATTGACGCCGAACATACTTACAACACTGCCAACGTCATATGGCAATCATTCAGCGAACTCATGTGTGAATGTCTATTTCAACAAGAGCTGATTCCTCTATTCAAAAAAATAATATAGCATTTGAGATCACTTCTAACCGAAGATGATGCTCAAGATGCCAATACACATATGCAGAAGATGATTAAGAAGACAAGATCTGATCATTTTCGAGTATCTTCTATTCAGATGACCATATGCATGTGAAGCTTATTTTAACACAATAACGAAAAGCCGTTTATAGTGTTGGAGTACAAATTAGTTCGGTGCAAGAGATATTGTAAATAGTCCTGTGACTTCTTCATTTGAAAATACTATCTTTAAGCTATAAAATCACATTAAAGCGGTTATAGTATATGTAGAGCCTCGAATGGATGTAGTTTTGTGCCAAAAAAATGCTGGGAAATTTGTGGGAAAACTTTACTTTTCCCGATTAATTCAAAGGATAACGCGGCGCGAGTGATGAACAGTGGATGCGCTACAATATCCAAAGCCTAATGATCATAATAGGGAGCATGCGAACGAATCCCTTCGATAATAGGGGCGAATGTCCGTGGTGGCCCCGCTTGAGGAGATGTATTAAAATATATTCCAACAAAATGAAACCATTACTAAAGAGCGCTACGATCACAATAATTGATGCAACTGCGATAAAAACGTGAACGTAATATACAAAACTCGCTCCGGAAATGTCTGCAATTCTAACCTGGAATGTCCCAAACCATCGCATTGTTATCAGCAGATGTTATGCAATTTTCAACGCCTAATGGTTTTGTTCGACTATTACTTCGATTCTTACGACGACACCCACATGCCAGACAAGACAAGATCTTTTTCGACATGAAATTAGAAAAGTGCCTGAAAGATGGGGAAAAGCCGTAGGTATCGATGGACACGATACTTTGCATAACATACTTTGTACCGCTTTCTCTGAGTAAGGCATCACAGTTGCAAAAAAACCTACTAAAAGATTTAATGGCCTTTGAGAGAGAAAGAGAGAGAGAGAGAGAAGAGCTTTGTGTTTCTGAAGAAAACGATCTGAAGGAAATAAGAAAATGGTGGCAACAGAAACTTGTAACTTTTCGAAGAAATAAGCTACAGATGCTGTGGATCATTCTCTCCAACCAAGCTGAATATAACTTTTTTACTACTTTTAGGAGTGCGCATCTTTTGAACTCTACTTCGTCTAAACCCCACATATTCTATTTATTCTTAACGAATAAAATTAATATTTAAAAAAAAGCCTTTGTTCAAAGCATTGCCTTTACGGTGCCTATTATTACCTTTTCTTTCCTTGCAAATATTATTTAGCTACTAATGAAATAACGTGAAAAAAAGAGAAAGGATAGGAAAGAATTCAAGACATCTTTGTTGTTGCGTATGTTTTTTGTTTTTCTTTTTATTCATTATTTGTGCACTAACAATGTCCTGCTGAGATACTCAGCGTGATTTTTACATCGAATCTAACGAGCGTACAATCGTAATGACATCTAAACCATTACAGATCATTTGACATAGCCGCAGGAAATTAACGCTTGATATCAACAACGTGATGTTAGAAGGACATGTGACTTTGATTCTCACACGTCACGAAGGGAGGACAAGTAAATAAATAAACGAAATTTGCAAAGAAAACAAACGAAAAAAAAAGAAGAAAAACAAATGAAATAAAGGGCATGAGTCCACACGCGTGACATAGTCTAAAAGAAGGCGAAAGCAAACCATTAATTGTTTTTTATCAAAACGTAAAACAAAACTCATCAAACACTAGTAGTAATAATAGTAATAACCACATAAAAAAACACAACAACAACAACACTATTCGCATGTCAAACATCCTTCAGGTATTCGAAGTCTTGAAAGGGGCAAAATTATGTCATTTGTCTTGCTCGTGGCAAGCGACCACTTATTTCCATCAAATCGATTTAAGAAAAGCTCGACAGTTTGGAAATCGTATTCTTTAGCAATATTGCTGTCTGTGCGTGTAACACACTTTGTGATTTGTTGCAGAAAAGCATTTAAATGTTTCCCTTTAAGAGGAAAAACTCATCGTTCTCTTAAAGCTCCATCTAATAGATAGAAAACACTTACATTTAAATTCACACGCACTCATAGTAAGTAAGCAAAGTGACCCGTCCCGACCGAAAAAAAAACTTACCTTCTGGAAATACTTGCCGCATTTTCAAGTAAGAGGTTGTCAAACGTATTACTGAAGCCTTATCCAATTGTGATGTAGTCGCACTTGGTAATGGCAGTAATTTGGCCAATTCGAAAAATTCCGCATTTTCCTTTTCACGTCTGGTACGAGCGGCATTTTTACTTTTCTCCTTCATGGCAAAACTTTTCGCTAAGCCTAGAACGAAAACCAAGGAGAAGAAGAAGAAATAGGTATTAAACGACGACAAATCGAAGATAGGGAAAAAAACAAATACATATAAACAAGAACATACACAGAGATAGATATATATAGAAGATAAACACACACACAATTACACATTTGTAATTGTTAAAATAAAACGCACCCAGTTTATGTTCATTGCGATTGCGTACACTTTTCCGCCTATACGTCATAGTTAAAATGTATTCTCGTTCAAATTGTATTCGAATATCATTAAAATGTGCGATGTTTACTGCATGATCACCTGTTTTAAACTAATTCAGAAAATTTTTCCCAATTTTGAAGTCTTTCTACATATATTTCCCTTCCTCTCTTCCCATTTCTTCAATATACAAAACAAAATTGTGCAAATCTTTTTTTTATTTCTATATATGCGGACGAAGCATTTCTTGCTATTGGTTCTGCCAGTATAAAGCATCCATTTTACTTTCACGATCTTATTGACTACCTGCGTGTTAGCATACAAAATAAACTCTAGTCAAGGAACTGTGTTCAACCACACATTGTTGTTGTTGTTGTTGTTTTTCTTCAAATTTATTTTTTGCACAGTAAATGTAGGCTATGACCAACCAGGTACACAAATATGTCCGCACAAGATTATTCTTATTGTGCATTCAGTCATTCATTCATTCATTCATTCATTCATTCATTCATGTATTTATTCGTATCATTAATTTATCAGCAGTGTTTTCATTATGGGCGTTTTGTTGTTGCCCGTGCAAAATGTCTTATTATTTTCGTACACGTTTCCGTCATCAAGACCTGAGGATTTCATCTATTTATAACACATTCCGTACCGCAATACATGCATGCAGGACTCTTGACTTATATATAATTCTTACTTAGATATTTTTTTTTGTACTTTTCTACACAAATAAGAATATTTATTGACTTTAGCATTCTACATAGAGATACACACACACACACGATTAAATAAGTATATGGTTTTTCCTTTTTAAGTTTTTGCACTTATTTTATATTTGTACACTCAACGTTCGAGTATATATTGATTTTTTTTTTTTTATAGGGATACAAATAAGTGCATATCTATAAATTTTTAAAACACACAACGTTCGCAGTTAGTTTACATCTATTCTTCATTTTCCAATTGTTTGGATTTTCCAGCAACAAGTCATATTTTCATTGATAAAAATAATCCGTACGTGATTTTAGTAAAATTTTTGCAAAAATTTCATGTATTCTTATACATTATTCTCTCATGCACATATTCAAGCATATATATATATATATATATATGTATATGTATGTATTTCGATATATTATATGTAGGCATACACTCGGACTACTGGTGTCATTTTGATGTGTATTATGTTCCATTAAAATATATATTTATATGTGTGTATGTGTATAGCATCATCATATTTATTTACCATTATATAGTCATTTCTGTGTAAATGTTTGCGACAACTATGTCGTTCGTAGGTGTACGAAAATATGTTAATAAAATCAATGCAAATTTTTCTCATAAAGATCATGTTTAAATCCGTCCTTCCTTTGACATTTTCCTATATACAAAGCGAACTTTACGTATTTTGTTTTATACCCCAATGGGTGGATACGTGGAAAAGCTCGGAATATCATTGAGAACAAATCGAAGTGAATTTGTTTTCATTTTAAACGTTCATGTGATAGAAAAGCTAGAACTGATTGTTCCCCTTTTTCGACAAATTGAGCAAAAATTTCTTTACCAATTCATGTACACAGGAGTTTAGTTACGATAATAATTCAGTTGAATTAAAGAATTAGAAAAAAATACTTGAACAACCTCTTAACTAAGATATTATCAGTTAAAGATTCAAAAAAGTTGTTCGCAGCAAAATTTTGAAAACAAAAAGTTCATATACAAATTAAAAGACAATAGGAACAACAAATGAAAACAAATTTCGTAGAGGTCAGGTCTTTCCAAACAAAAATTAGAGGATAATTAAAGCCAAAATTAGAGTATAACTTGAAGGTGTGGGCAGGAGCTTTCAAACTTTGCTGGGAGACGCTCAACCCCGTACGGCAAAAGGTTCAGCTAAAACTCTTGAAATCTTTGAACATCGGCTTAATATAGGCTGTGATATACATGGCAAGTGCTCTACAGACGTGACATAAAAAACATTTACCTACCGACGAAAGAAAACTTATAACGACTTCTATAAAATAGAATGTTACCCGGATTCAGTTTCGTCCAAAACATTTCAGCGTAGCAAGATTCACAAAAATATTTTGAAATTGATTACAAATATGCGTCGGACGACTTCAAACAGAAGATGATGTTCAGTTCATTGTTTATATTTATCGGGGAAATAGTCTTGAACCAATGTGTATAATAGAAGTCCCAGGTCTTTACATTCCCCACATATTTAATATGCTTTTAACACACGGGGTGTAAGGTGGAAAATAAAAAAAAAAACAAAGGAACAACGACACACGCCCAGTCTATAGGCATAGAAACTATTTGGCAACTTGCCCAGAAAGAAAATGTTTAGAAGAACAAGCATCTGTGTAATCAATGAGTGCTTGCTTACAAGTAATAACAAAACACATTCTCATGCCTTAACATTGGAACAAGCGGATCGCAAACCTAGAAGATTATCGATCATTTATACATTGGTTTTAATTCTAATACATCGAAGAAGTAAGATAAGTGAATCTCGAGTATCGATCTCATCAATGGTTGCAAACTTTTTGCTAATTGCAGGCGAGCGTACCGATCCTGTACACGGCTCCTTTCGATAAAAGGCATACTTTTAACGTATTTCGGAAACTTCCCTCAGCGTTGAATGTCGTAAAGCTATCATTTAAAGCGAGTGTAATGGCAATGCTTTGGAAAGGTTAAGCAAGTTATTAAGTACAACCAACACGACACGTTATAATGCGCAAGACTAAAAATGAACATAAATCAAAGCGAACTACAACAGAACCAGCAATAAAAACAATTTGTGACTATTATTATGTAACACAATTAAATAAATTATATACACACACGCTTACATACATATAAACACATCTAAGAAATAATACGAACGAAGGATAGGAAGCAAACTAAACGATGGGGAGAAAACATTACAATATAGGGCAGTTGGCAAAAGTCGTAAAAGTGATACTCAAGCATAACAACAAAAATCATATGTCACACAAAGCAACCTACATTCTAACCAAGTTGGATGTACAAATCGTAGGCTGTGTGATTCTTCGGAAAACGGACATTAAAAGCAACAAATTTTTTTTGTCGTAATGGTTCGTCGTACCGATATACAAAGCTAATCCTAAATATATATGTGATGACATGAACAAATATTAAAATGTTGCATGCTCGGCTTAAAAGAATAGTTGTGATGTTAAGCAAATAACAAAACTGTGTGCGTTGTTCAATGCAAGATGAAACTTGAGCACCCTGCAACTTTAGAACGGACGGAGAAACATTCAATCGAACGAGCTGAGGAATAGACGGTGACAAGGGAAAGTTGCAGGATAGAGAAACGAAGCGACGGACGGACGAATGAATTGATGATAGTGCAAAGCACAAGTCTAACGATTAGTTGGCTGTACTTGCATTGGGTAGACAAACTTGAGCAAGATCGTTTTAAATCGAATATTGATCGAGTAAGTTAGTCTCTGCTGCATTTACTTAAGCGTTACAAACCGAAAGACAATCTTAGTGCATCCCATTCTGGAAGACGAAGTGGAAGTGTGTAAAAAATATTTTCTACTATAATTTAAAAAGATGCCTAGACTCCTGCAACATATTAGGTTGGCGGTAATTTTTTACAGAGCATCGCTTTACTTAAGTATTGAAAAACAAAAAAAAACACTAAAATCTCATGAAAAGTTACAATTTACGTAAGTGCATAAATGTCGGGATTATGTGTGTACATAAGCATTGTGCTCACGGCGTACACAAGAAGTGTGTAAGAAGAAGTTATGACAAAAAACTTATTCTCTTACTCACGATGACATCTTGCACATAAGTCATACGTAATTTCAATACTTTGATCGACACATTTATAGTCTAGTGAAAGGTCCATTCGTCGATTGCAAGTTAGTTTTGTTTTGTTTGTTTGTTTCTTACTTGCGAAAGCATAGAAACGCATTTACCGAGATGTGATCGCAAGCACATACGGCCTATTGCATGAGCCATGAGCAGCTTGAGAGCAATATATAAACTGAAGCTATCATGTCCTTCGTAAAGGTAACTGCATCAACAAAATGTAAATAAGGAAAATTCCGAATCGGAAACGATCAGAGAATATTTTCACATGTTCAGTTCGACTAAAGACAAAAACACACATATATTCGGCGAAAGGGATTTTCCAATAGTACTATGCATACACAGTGCATACAGATGCAAGTACACCTTCATCATCTGTATGTGCGCAGCTTGAGTGTTCACGATAAAATTTCTCTAAGAAATCCAATTTTATGCGGGGAATTTTTGAAAAAAAAAAAAAAAAAACGAAAAATGAAAAATGTGTTGCTTAGTCTCTATGATGGAATGTTGAAGCGTTACAGGTTTATTTTTACCTGGCTGCTTATATCACCGACGCAGATAGTTACACATATGGGAAAATTGTTCTTTAAACATATATCTGCACTGTGCACTGGGCTACGATTATTCATATTATCATACGGTGAAATGAGTTGCTGGGAATTTTCTACCCATAAACGGAAATAACTTAGCATACGTTCTAAATGTGCCAAACATATGATGCATTTTTTGTTCACAATTTCACAATACAAGTAAACTAACTGAATGCTAACACGGTTGGTGTTAAATAAAATCAACCACCTTCTCGTATTTGCTTGTATGTGTGTGTCGCCGGTTTAAACCTGTGAAGATTTTTATTTCTTGTTAGCATTAAATATTTTCGGATTTGTTTTATCTAAAAATAACAGTTGCTGTTGGCCGTTATTTTTAAACAGCACACGCTAATGTTTTTCATTCTTGATACGTTTACTTGTACGTGCGATTAAAACTCAGTAAAGCAAACAGCAGCTAAATCGCTCTCTCTTACCGCCGTAAACACTTATTTACATTAAATAAATACCGCACTTTAAGGCCGATAAGGGGGAATAGAACGGGTGGTTATAAGCAATAATCCAAATCGAATGGTTTGTTATTCACAGTTGTCCGTCTGTCATACTAAATAAGCTTCATTGAATACTAAAGCATCGTTAAAGCAATTTTTATGTTTTGCCACTTAATTATTATTGTTATTCTTTCCTTATTCGATTAAGAGAAATGAAAAAGAAAGAAAAAAAAATGCAGACAAATAATAATACAAACACAAAACTGTTACTCTATAAAGTACCAGCGAACAACAGTTCTCTTAATGGCTCGCATAAACAAACAGAGACGTAATCTGAGATATTAGCCATTACTTCAACTAATTATTATCCGCTAAATTGTTTTTCATGGAACTCACGCCACAGGCTAAATGTTTTTAAGATGTTTTTAGATGTTCACCACACTTACAGTCGGATACTTTGCACCCAAAGCTTCGAATAGGGTATACAGTAAGAAAAGCATAAGAATTTAAATCATTTTAGACACACATTTATACCCTGACATCCATTGTGGAAAAGATGTGATGGAAAAACTATCTCTCTGTAGCCAAGGAAATGCAATTTTATTGACTACAAACTTGTATTTGGTTAAATTTGTATTCCGGTCAACTGAACTTTAACCTGAAAAGCAAATTTAATGCATGTTTTTAGTGTTTGTCTAAAAAAAAAAAAAAGGAAATAAAAAAAAACAAACAAAACTTTAAACATTTATTCTCATTGGTATCGTTTAAGTAGTTTTTATTTATGTTTTTTGTAATATTTGTATTTGTTAAATAGTTGTCCGAAAAATCGAAAGGACAAAAATATATTTTAAACGAAAAAAAAAAAATATACTAATAATAAAATAAATATAAAGCACAAATACAAATACAAATGCCAGCATTAAAAAATATTAAAATAAATCTGAAAAACATTTAAATGCTTGTTAATGTATTTGTGTGCATACGCAACGATATACAACAACATTGATAAAGGATGCAGAACGGGAGTAATGCACAGATGTCTGTTGATGTACGAAAGCAGTGAAAAATCTATAAATTCGTTATAACAAAAAGAGCAAAAAACGCAAATGTGCAATAAATACGGAAAAATTCGAAAATATCACGTAAAATCGATCAGCAATACAAACTTGCAATCAAATGACCCGATACACCAACACAACAACAACTAATGCAGATGAATAGGTTGAGAATGGTTTAAGACGAATTTTGCAAACTATCTTTCCGAGAATACAAACAAAATGTATATGAAAAGAAAAATCGAAATGAATGACCGAAGTCATATCTGAAACTCTGAGAGCTAAAAATTGGAACAGGGAGCTAAAAGTATGCAACTGTAAACGATTGAAATAGATACGAAATAAGTGAAAAGATTATAGCCGGCCTCGACCCAACATCAAATACCCTGCTTCATTTCGTCTAATATACGCGTTCACATAAAGATTTTTGAAAATAAGGCGAAGAACTGCTTCGATCCGAACCATTTTTAATGGCATTTCGTCCTTGAGCCAAAAACATGTCGTTGTAGCAAATTTCATCGAACCTCCGGCAGATTTGGATAAAAATGCAGACGGAATACAGACGGAATGAAACACTTACCGATCGATTCGAAAAGTGATTATGAAGCTGGTTTATCCCAAACCGTTCTCAGTTTTTGTATACATAAGATGGACAGACGGATAGAAAAGTTTATCGGTACCACTACAGCAACAGACGAATCTTCCTCAAGTTTTTAATGTTCCCACAAAGTACTATATTTGTACACCGCAAGTAGTGTGAACTGTAAATAGGTCGAAAGCTTCAATATATTACTTGTTTGCTTGGCAGAGACACACTACTAGATCCGCTTAAAAACTAAGGTTCGAAATAACTCTAAGCGATTTGTGGATGCCGCACTAATTACCAAAAAATGATTGAAGAATGTATTTATAAAAATGATCGCTGTGAACGAGGAGAGTATTTAAGACATATAGTCAAAAATATAGACTGACAACACTTGTTTTGTTATTCTAGAAATTCGAATTTCGAGAGATTCGAAAAGATATCAAGTCGGTTTAAAAAAAGTCCCTCGGTTCGTTCAGCATCTGTTTTGGAACCGTTACGATCGCAAGAATGGTAAGAGAAAGTTGATAGTTGATCTTAATTGAGGTTTCGAAATGTGTTTTAAAAATAAACATGACCCGCCCACAAACCCATCTCTCAGAATTACCGAATACAGAATTACAGAATAAAACTATGGGAAAAACGGAGATTTCCAAACGTAATGGAATGATGTACATGGACATGAGAGGTTCGTTGCAAGATCCAGATAGCTTCCTTACTGGTTCTGGGTTAATTGGTCGAAAACTATTGTGCCGCTGTACTACATAATGCCCGCGTCTTTCTTCGTACTCTGTCGGTGGCGAGCAATAACAATTTAATTTAATTAAAAATTAATTTTAACTAATTTGAGTTTTCCTTAATTAAAGAAACTTAATATTTTATGATTCATTATGCGTCATTTATTCACCTATATACATACTTTTTCTTATCGATCCCTTTAACCGAAATTTGAAGTGAAAGAACAGTTTGTCAGTTTGTTAAACTAATGATGTAAGAGAGAAAACACTTTTCATTTCTTCTCCTGCTGTATATCTTTTATTTCTTTTTTCATTCCGATTTGTCTAGTCATTCTTTTGTCTTTCAACTATCCCATCTTCCTAATCGCTGCTCGTATATCATCATCATCTATATATGCTTACATGGATACATACATAGATAGATAGAGGCATTTTTTAAATAACTGCTACAAAAAAATCAATAAAGAGTCACGTTTTAAAAAAAATCACGTTTCAATAACTGAGCGAATTCATTTCGTACGTACGCTTGCACATATGTAGGCAGATAAATAATAACGTAAGAACATATGTACATTGCGTACATATTATAAAGCACATATACATGCATGAATGCATGTATATATATGCGTGTAGGTGAGTTTGTGTAAACAAACCAATTTCTTTTAAAGAAATTTACTTTCACACATATATCGTAAAAAAAAAAAAAACACAAAAAGTGCCTAACAATTTTATATTTATGCTTACATACGTTATTATTTGTTCATGTATACTCTATAAC
>CCAG010014368.1:0-84664 GCA_001077435.1 Glossina morsitans morsitans
TAAGGCCTCTTAAGCTCTGTGGACCCCCTTCCAACGAAACCAAGCGCGGACCTGCCTTTACTTCAAGAGGGCTCAATGTGCAATTTAAAATGTACTTCAAATAGGTGCGCGACGTTTTCTAACTTGTATCAGTCAATGGAATACTCAATACTGAATGACTTCCTTCTTAAGAAAGAAAACTTCTTGCATTTTTTTAGATTTAATTTCATAAAATTTAACGAGCACCATGTAACCAAATTATTTAAGTCAAAAATATAGGTTTTGAAAGCAAAAGCTAAATGCTGAGTAACAATTCGCTCAAAAAATTTAGGTAAGACACGTAACTTGGTGATGGCTCTATAGTTCTCAACGTGATGTCTATTTTCACATTTGTGAATTGGAATAACGAAACTACCCTTTCAATACAAAGGGAAAACACTTGATTGCAAGGACTTGTTGAGAATCATTCACATAACACCACATAGCTCGACAGAGCATGATTTAATTATGTACGATGGAATTCCATCAGGTCCAAGCGCACAACTCTATTTTGGAGACTTTAAACCATCTAAAACGTCGTTTTCTGAAATGATCATGGTAGGAATCGAAATTGAGTGTGGTATGGACAATTGAGAGTTAGACCGGAATCAGCAATTGAAAAATTTCGTCGAAAGTATTCAGCGAAGAAGTTTGAGGTTTTAATATCAAAACAAGACTAAGAGCCATTGAAAGAAATCTGTGAGCGATGCGTGGAGATTTCTCTTTTTGAGTTGACAAGCTTATAAAAATATTTAGGATTAACAAGCAGTGAAGATTTTAGCATGTGAAGGTATCTGCAATAACATTGGCGGTTGAGGTAATTAAATCTATGCTTTGCAGCAGAATAGGCGAAATAGTCGTAAGCAGAATTACTTCCCATAAATTTTTCGAAAAGTTCGTTTTTCTATTGTTTTAATTTTTAATACTCTTGTTAAATCATAGCGGGCACTTGCTTCGAGGGTGAGGTTACTTGATCGGGACGGATGCAGAAATACCTAGTTTTAATACATTATAGAACGATGATAGTAGGGTTTCAATATTGAAATGTGAAAGATGAGATTTAAAGTTGGTTTTATTACAATCATAATGATTATTGGAGGAAGTTGGATTTGGCACGGTAGACTAGTTCAGCGTACCATCATGTCTACAGCAAAAGGAAATACAAATTGCTGGACGCTACGGAACCTCAGGTAAACTAAAAGATGAGAGCGATTTACAACTATCTCCGGGGATTTGGCAAAGCAAAAATCGAGCAGTCTGCCGTTACAGCTAGGAATACAGTTGAATAGAAGTTACGATCAAATATTGAAAAACGCAATAGCTCAATCAAATGTTGATGTTGAGGTGGCGACCATACAGCCAGATTTATCACTATAACACTAAGTGTCTTGTCGCAAATTGAAATCCCTCAACGCTATGGCTGTATTAGTAGGCTTGAACTTTCGGACCACGTCTGAAATGAGGGCAGCATGTTTCTTGTAAACAGAGCTTATTGGCAGTTTTCGCGCGAATGGCAATAAATTCAATGTCGGTAGGAGTAGGAAATTCAATTGAATAGGATGGAACTGCACCAGATATGGCAATTAAAACACCATCAGCAGTGGGATCCAATCGATTCTTTCTGAAAACCTGAAAAGACTTGAAAAAAGTTCCAACGAATATAAATCAGGCTTTGATCAAGTTTCAGTGAAGGCCAAACGAATTCCGTGCTTACTGAATTTAGGAAAGTAGAGCGAATTTTTGAGTTTAGGCCTTTAACATTTTGGTGATGAAACTTACTGGGCTTGTTTAACAAAATTTCCATGTTTTCAGTCGAAACTAAGACTTTAAAAGACGACATAGCTCTAGTGATGGAGCCAATTTAAAAATGCTTACACGCTTTAAATTGACGTATGGGACTTTTGCAGCTTTTTGTATTATCCTGAGAGGTGTCAGGCGCCAGTCTTGACACGAATATTGCCTTTCTGGAGAGTACTGTCGTCAAGCAGACGTCATCCCTATTAAGAACGCTAGGATTCACGGGCAGAGAGTTTTGAGATGAGCTTGTGGTCACTTGCCCGGCTTGGTAACGAGCAGACACCTGTCAACAGCCAGGGGGAAAGACCAATTAGTATTTTGATTATTATTTTTTGGAGATGTACACACAGTAGCCTGAATGGCGCTAGTGGAAGGAGATACGTTTGCCACTTCTGCATAGCTACAACGGGGAGAGCTTCACCGCTTATTTTTAACTTCTTTAATAGCGGCTGACTTAACGTCAACGGAAACGGTAATGTTCTTTGCAGACAAGGGTGGAGCACTCACATGACTCGACGAATCACACTTAGGCGAAGACGGAGATGAAGTATCACACACTACACTACGAGTTGACTTTTACAGGCTGGGGGATTAGTGCTCTAGATGGCGATACTCATCGAACATAGTCTTGATGTTATCAAACTTTCCACACAAAGTCACGAAACTCTTGCTTAACTCAGAAAACCTTTCCTTGTCTTCGTGAACAGCTTAGTTGTGACATGACCAGCGTAATCCTTTCGAAGGATCTAAGACTGCATCTGCAGCACGACCGTTAATACCTGCAGACTTCGCACGACAAAAACATTCGCAAAGCCAACAAGTAATGAATTGTTCAGAATCAGGGCCCGTTTATTTTCGACATGATGTAAAAAAACACTTCATGTCAAAAAGTAACACAGTTGTAAAAAAAAGAAAAAAGAAAAAAGCTTGTCAGGTACACGAAAATGATCTCTCAAATTAAACGCAAACTGCACTCTATTAAAGACACAGTAAACAAAGAGCAAGCCAAGAGAAACACTGTATACATGCAAAAAACAAGAAAGCGACTTACTGACGAGATCACCAAGTGCTAATCGCAAAAACCAAAACGAATATCGCAGCAAAATCTTCGATATAATTCAATTAATTTAAACATTTTTATATTCGCTTGAGTGGCCGAGTAGGCAAAAAGTCTCGACTAACAACTCAATCTTCGTGGGTTCCAATCTCGAATGCGATAGAGCTTTCAATAAATCCGATAGCCTTCTGTTTTAAGACTTTACTCTTAGATTTTATTCTCTGGCTATATTAATAATAATAATATACCCTTATAATTAATTAGGCCGTGTAAAGCAATAATATAAAAAAAAGAAGTTGCAAAATTTCTTCACACAAAGCAAAATAACTTGACCACAGCACGCGCGTATAGTTGCCAAACTAACCCTCCGAAACGTGATGTGGTGTTTACACTTCATTGGAGATGTTTTAATGATTCACGGAGAATACCTCTTTTTTGATTTTAGATGACTGTTATCAGATATTCCGACTGGAATAATCAGTTTTTTTTCTCCGCAATCTTATCGTAAGCATCTGCTGCCAAAAAATTCAATTTTGAAAAAACCACGTCGTTGTGTTCCCCGTCTTCTTTTTTGAATGATCGTAAATTTCTTCATCTCTCACATGATCGGAATTCCATAAGTCCTGCGTAAAGTATGGGAATCAAAGCTTACAAAAGTGTAGTGTCACGAGATGGCGGGCACCATTATGGATCAAGTCAGATTTTGGTATCACAGAAGTTAAAGGATGATCATCGTAGTTGACCTCTTATGAGCCAGGATCTTATGTCCATATCATGATATATTCCTACAAGTCTGTCGGAACTTTTTGGGAGACCAATTGATAATAGCAATTTTCTACTTTTTCGCTTCGCTCCACACTTGGTGAATGAAAGGACTAGCTTCCTTGAATGAGAGGCATAGCTTAATCTAAGATTACGCCCGAACACTTCCTGACCTCCAGTAAAGTTTATAACTCTGAAGGGAAAATTGTATTCAATTCGAAGCGCCTGGAGATTATATTCTTAGGGCAGCTCCTTACCACCTCAAAGAAGTCTGGTCGCCTTTATCTTACATGGGATCTTCTAGTCGTTGGAACTTTCTTAGCAGTATAAGTGATCTCATCAGAAATCATGGGTCAAAGGATAGTATTAATAGCGGCACGTATAGAGGATCGAAGAGCGCACTCTACAAGACTCAAATTTTTATAACAATTCTTTTTATCAGGGCTCACATACTCACTCACTGCTACTATGACTGAATGTACCTCTGGTAGATGCGTTGGTCTGTGAGCCATAATTTTTTTATAGATGGAAGAATTACAAATTTCAAAAGTGAAACATTGGATATCCCTACATTACCAATTCGAAAACGAGGTCCATAAGAAAACTCTAAATCAACAAATAATTTCTAATTCTCTCAATCTGAATTCTCTTCATCATAGGCAGTTCTAATACAAAGTTAGGATGTGTAATGGATACGGAAATTTCACATGACCTCACGTAATTTTTAAAATCAACAAACTAATTTGGATAATAGATATAACGTCTAATCTCTTCTAAAACTCTTCTCATGTCACAATGTGATCATTTGGGACCATTGCGTAACTGAACTAGAACGTGTAAAGCTAATTCCTTAGATACCTATAGTTTCTAGGACAAATCATACGGCATCTATTCTGCAGCCGCATGTTCGGTGCTTCTATGAACAATACTATTGATAAGGTCAAAGTCAGGTAGCATTTCTTGATTATCACTCTCTTTCTTCATTAGCTTTAAATATTCTTTCGACTGGATATGTTGTAATGAGATTTAGTTTGGTCATCGATATTAATAACGCCTTTTCTACACATCACAGCAAATTTTCGGTTGTTGATTTCCTGAATGAAAGAAGAAGAAAAAGAAGAAGAACGAATTTATAATGAAAAATGGTGCTGGGTACTATATTTTGGGCATCATTTCTGCATTGAACTAAAAAGTTAAATATCTGCAAATTAAGTGCCTATTGTGCCAAGCGAGTAATCAGAGCTTTTCGAAGCATAGCGCACTCTGTCATGTTAACAAACATTTGTTCTGCAATATGCCGAATGAATTTAAACATGAAGGCTATTGCTTTTCGCCATCTTTAGAGTTTTCTTATATCAAAACACTCCCGTGAAAAGTCTGGACCGTACAAAAGAAGGGCCATACCCAGTAATCTTTTCAAATCGTTAAATGCTATCGTAACATGTTCGAACCATTCCAATCTTTTAAAAAAATATGTACCACACTACCGAAAAGTAATCATTCCACGGGAACTGATAGTGTTTCGAAGAATACCGATAATTCTTTGACTAACACCTCCTGCAATTTTTAGCGAAGATCTAACAACTTTCTGAAGACTAGCGCATGACAGAGAGTTCGTAGGTGCCTTCGATTCGACACAGTTACCAGAACCCCAAGTATCAAGAGGTCTCAATACAAAATTACCAAGAAGATTCGCTTTAGCATAAAGACGAGCTTTATTAAGCCTATCAATTACTCAACAAGTTAAACGCCTTCGTATTAATCGCAGCCTCTGCCCAAAATGAGCGAATCCGTACAGCAAATGGCAACATGGCGTATTATTCAGAATATGAACACTGGCAAGAAAATATTCCTTGAGTCTTTAATGATACGGCTTAGTTGGCCTCATGATAGATAGACGAACAGATACTCTCGCGAGGCGCTCAATGCAACAAATTAATATATTAAAAACCCGCGTTAGATTAATATGGCCTGCCACCTACGCAAAATCACATAAAGAATCAGCATTCAATAGAAACAATAAGGACGTAGTATATCATATGTAGAAAAAATATGGCTTTGAAGAAACTGCCGAATTGTTCAGACAATCCAACCCAAGCCGCCTATTGTGGATAGGCCAAAACCAGGGAAATTAAAATAGAGGAACCGAAAAAGTCAGCAATCAAAAACTAAAACGGCGAGGGGGATATATCCGCAAGCTAGCAAAACCACCGTGTTTCTTGAAAAACATTAAGGGTATTGCGAAATCGGGTAGCTAGGATGGAATTTTTTATCAAGCTATATAAGACAGCAGGGCGCTCTGATAAAGTCAATCGGCGTTAATCGCTTATGTGATAACCAATTGGGTTTTCCTTTTCTATGTATCAAAATATGTGTATATAATTCTAATTATTTGTAGTTGTACTACTGTCAGGTAAGGATAATGAGAAATAAATTATAGTTAAACCCAACGCAAATGTTGTGACTAAGATAATACTTACTAAGGAGAACTCGCATTTGTATCTGATAGAAGTATATCTTCTTTTAAGAACGATAGTAACGCGCATAAACTTGATGCCTTTGAATGTCTATTTCATGTTTATGAAATCCATCACAAAATGTTTAAAATTCTGTCTATGAATAGAGCCAACAATTTAAATAAATTTTGAAGCCGTGCAAGAGTTGGACTTGGTAAAAAGAACTATACTCTCAGAACAACAAAAGTTCCAAAGATCATATGAATACATTAATAAAAATAGGTTCACACGTTGGGGTATGGTACAAGAACATCTCGAAATAATAACGAAGTCATTGGAAAACAGTTGGAAATTGATACAATATACGGAATATGTTACGGAATAAGGTTACAAAGAAACCGCGTTAAAAATTTACCGGGTCCTAAGGTACCTATTGGTAAAAATACTTGCGAAGTATAACATGCAACAAAACATGTCACACTGTATTGCAGGCCTTCTTAAAAAAAGGTTGAGTTTTAATAATAAAACTAGGATTGATTTGAAAGTAACTTTAAACCATTATATATTCTTTATTGCTATATATTAATGTATTAGTGTATTACATAAAATAAATATCAAATAAAGTATATTAAAATTCAATTCAACTTCGCAATTCAAAGTTTTCATTGTCAACAACCAAATCCCTCTTTGTCTCTTATTTTCTCACTATTCTTTTAAAATAAATTTTGAACCACGAAAGCCATACATAACTCACAACCAAATTGCTTTCAAGATACGCCGTCTAAATGAGAGTTAATTAACTAAAGAATGCATAATTAGTGTCCTATTTTATTATCGCTCATTGACTAAGTGTGCATCAAACTCATTCTCTTGTTCGGTTATGCCGATATTTTCGCAATGTATATTCGGTGGAGAGTGATGTGAGAACAATAGAAAATCTTTCACAATTAGAACGCTTGCAAACGGCAACCATTTGTCAGACAGAATGAAAAATGAGAACACCCCACCAACGGTCGACAACTTAATATTGGAAAAAGAGAGAGATCGATCACGCAATAAGGAAAGCTACTGTAGTTAAGAAGAAAAAAAATGGTTTTGAGAAGAGAGTTTTCCCAAGGAAGTAATAAGTGAAAGGAGATGGTGGCTAAACTCCGTAGCATAATATAAATACTCCAGTTGTCAAATCAACTAACTAGAATTTCAAGATCACGTTCTTCCATATAACATTTTCAAAGAAGCCGGAAAGATGATATACAAGACTTTTGTTGTAAAGAACAAGTTTCACTGTTGATTGATTGTCGTGGTCGCCTTGTTCCAGGCAATAAAATGGATGACAAACATATAAACTCATTACTAACATAGAGAAAAAAGATAAGATCAGCGGGGAATAATGATAACATATTATAACATTATAAATATTTGTAGACGAATAAATAATTCATTAATATTTAATTATCAATTATTTAATTATTCTATTAATGTAATTATTCTAGTAATGTAATGCAAATGAAGTATTTAATGCGATAGTTTGGCAATCAGAACTGTGGTCAGATAAATAGAAAAATAGTTAAATAATTGACAGATTCTAAGTCTGTGTTCATATGGTGGCAGGATAACAGAGGTATTCCAACGCAATCCACGAACAGCAAATAATAAAAACTGTTTTTGAACCGACTCTATTAAGTCAATGTGTGACTTGGAATTCGGTAACCATAGCATAAAATAAATTGAAAAGGATTGGACCAGGATGAATTCTCTGAGGAAACTCTGAAGATACGTGGATTTTGTATGAAACTGCTGCATTATACAGTACAAATTACTTTCGATCCTTTAGATAAGAACGAAGCCAGTCTGCTAGGCTACTGGGAAACCGATTTTATGTAATTTGTAGAGAAGGAGAGAGTGATCAATCTTATCAAAAACGTTTGAGAGATCCATGTAGACAATATCTGTTTTCTTATCAGAACAGCTTAAGGTTAGCAGGTTAGTGGAAGTAGAACAAGTCCTAACAAATTCATGTTGCACAGGATTTATATTCATATTAGTTGAGGAAAGAAGTTTTTGGTCACCAAATATCTCAAATAGCTTCGGTATAGCACTATGTTTGGCTATACCTTCGTAGTTATCTACAAGATCTCTGTACCATTCTTTATAAAGAGGTATGATATTTTTCCAAATGCCTGGAAGTTTCTTTGAGGCTTTTATTCAAATTGTTTCATTAAAAATAAATGTAAGCAATTTGTTTAGTTTGAGGCTGCAGGTTCCGAAGAATACGAGGTCTTTAAATTTATCATTCCGTTGAAGACAATTTCTTCGCTTAGAATAACTGGGGCAAAACCGTCTCATCGTTTAATTTCATACCGATAGTTTCCCATACATAAGTTACTGTCCCTATATCACTTTTCAAGAAACTCTGCAAAAAAATTGTCCACAACGTAGCTATCAGACGACTGACAATTCCCATAACACGTGTAAAATATGTCAAGGGCTGGGGCTGTGTTTGGGCCTAAGTAGCCCAGCTGACGTGTTACAACAAAAAAAAAAATGTAGATATAAAAAAGAAATAAATTAAAATATGACTTATATCAAAGTCTATGTCTATCCTGGCTATTAGCTTGACGTATTATTCATCTGTTTTATTTTATTTCCATTAGGTCATGTATCTATGTTAATTTTTCGTCAAGTCATTGTCAGCTATAATAATCAAACACACAAACCTTACGTTTCCTTACGAAACCATTTACGATTTAATGATTAGGCATGACTGTGTTTACTTTATTTTTTTTTTTTTGAAAACCTCAATTTAAAAAATATATATATTTATAACAAAAGCGGCATGTTTCCGCCAGATCTCTACGTTTTAAACTTAGAGCATTCTTAATGAGGCATCAGACAGTATGCCTATGAGCATTCCCATTTCATAGCACCATGCTAGCAAAAGGCTAGTTATAATATCTTTCTTTTTTGCTTTTATTGATAAAAAGGTATGTTTTCCTATTATTATTACATTTAATGAACACTTATTCCGAATAACCAGTTTATTTTTAAGTATATGCTTACTCAGTTTCATAGGTCACTATTAGCTTTCAATGATGAAAGTGACCATGAAAAATAGTTCTGTTTTATTTTATTTAGTAGATATATTAAAGTTATGTAAACTACTACAAACGTGAATATGCTTAGGCATTTAATAAATAAAATTTTTTTTAATTTTTCCATAAATGAACCATTGAAACTTTTTTTTTATACCAATAAAGACAAATATGTCTTGTTTTTTACACAAAGGCTCCTGTATCGTGTGAGTGCTTGCTAAGAACCGCCTTTTCTCTTCTTATTGTTTTGAGATTGTCTTGATCTGTCATTCAATATGTCTATGTTTATCAATGCCTTAATGAACATGGATTTGGAAATGAGCATATCAGTTGCATTGCGCAAAACCGACCCTTATGTTATACAAACTGATTTTGGAATTTTCTCGTTTTATCATTCCTCTCTTTTAATTTAACTATTATTACTGAGAAATTATAAAAAGAAATACATATGAGAGGAATTCCACTATTACATCGTTTATTGTTCTTTTGTGAAGAATAATGGCAAAAGTAGACCGAGAGAAACATCTTACATCTATGTACGGGGACGTTACACGCAAAAGAAATGGGAGTTCCATAACCTTTCTTTTAGCATTTACAAACTTATAGATCGGTAAATAATTGACCCTTACTATTTCATAAATATTTTGACTAGCATAAACCTTTTAAATAATTGAATTCACGTCTTACATATGACTACTTTATATAATCAAGTGTATAAACAGTTCGCTTGAATTTTTAAACAACCTCTTTTTTCTATTACGATCAATTATGAGGAAGACAAAGACGAAATGTTGGGCCGCCGACTTTTATTAAAAGTTGGAAAATATGTTAGAAGATATTACAAGCGAACAGGAAACTAGCAGTTTAATAGCTAATGAAGAGTTAGAAATTAGAGAAAGTAGTTTAATTGCGACCCAGACGCAACGATACGTGTCAGGCTATTTAATATATAAACATGCGGCGAGGAAGTCTAAATGCGAAAAGTGTTTACAATTAATGAGGAAGGTGGACGGGAACTTACCCGACTTGTCTGAGTCGTCTGTAAAAAGTGAGGAGTGCTTAGGATTGAGTACTGCACATCCCTGCTATCCTAAAGACGGACTGTTTGAGATGCATTAGGCTCAAATGGGGTATTTTAAGACTTTGTTTGACCGATAAATTTGTAAACAGAGTGTTAGGGATTTAATCACTCAAGCTATTTTAAAACAAACGGAAAAGGACCTTCCTTAGTTTGTAACGGAAGATGACTATGAAAATCATCGCCTTAATTATTTAGATAGTAAATGATAATGTAAATATAATGTAAAATTTTTATCTGCAAGTTCAATAGCCGAAGACAGAATCAAGAAAGAATAAAAAATGAACGCAGAAAATTAGGCATAATAATATTTTTGTAATAATGTACTTTTTCTTTTATAGTATTTTTTATCATTATTGTACTAATACATTGTTCCTTATGTATTTTATTACGTTCTTTCTTACGTATTTTATTGTATTAGTTATTATATTAGTATTTTTATATTACTTATCTCTTAGAAGAAGTTATGCCTTATGAATATTCCAATATTAATTTAATATTAATTTTATTATTGAGTTAGTACAGCAGAGACCAGGAAAAGTAATGTTAATTTTTGTTAGTAAATAGATTAAAATGGTAGAAATACACAGAATAATTATAGCAAAAATGTGTGGCAATAAATAGATAGATATATAGAAAAATAATGGCAATTATCCAAAAATAGGGAAATTTGTTTATAAACAATGTGCAAATTAAAATACTAAAAGTAAAAACAAAAACAAAAATTGCAAATTCTATTGCGTGTGCGCTTACATATAATTGCTTAAACGTATGCACAACCGAACATGAGTGCTTCTCTTTGCGTCTTGTTGCATGAAGATTCAGAGTTCTTCGAATTCGGAGTACAATGTAGAGATTCCGAGTATACTGATTGGAAATATAAAACATAACCCAAACAGCGTAAGTTACTTTTAATATTTTATGTACTTATTCATTTATTTATTCTTTTTATTTATATTATAAACTGATTAGTTTAAAATCAAGGAAATTATGGTACGTAGGCCTGGAATATATTCATAGATAGGAAACGTATTTGTCCAATACCTTAAGTATGGTATAGAAAATTGCTTGAATTTATTAAAGAAATGTATGTGCAAATTTTTTATATTAGGCGAAGATAAATTATTCCTACGACGTTTTAATTGTAAAAAAATTTTTACCATTCTACAGAGTATATTGAAGCATTTGGCGAATGTAAAATGTGGAAATGTTCAATGTGAGTTAACAAACAACGAGACAAAAACGAATAACGTTTGCCCCGCGATCTTTAGGCGTTTTTTGAATTTGTAATATTCGTGTATATTTATGTATATCAAAACATGTGATATTGCCTAGCGCTTTTTTCACAATACAAATAGTGAGAATGGAAGAGCATGCAGTCAAGCAGTTGCTAATACCGCAGCGGCACTTCCGTTACATTAACAGGACTAATTACGAGTAGGGACGCTCCACGGCTTTAAAAAGTTTTTTAAATGAAATAAGATGCAAATAGATAGGCAAAGACTTTGATAGCAATGCAATAACTGTTCTGGCACGACCAAGTTGTGCCGGCTTTAATCCAATAACATAAAGACATTTTTCAAGAGCGCTTCTTTGTACTAACAACTATATTTATTAACTTAATGATGGAGCGCTTTGAAAACTAATTTGTCACTAACTGCCTATGATGGACTATTTGACATAACAGCTGACCATTACTTGTAAAGCACAAGGGAGTGTATAGAGGTATGTGCACGAATATAAAAGGAACAGTTACGATTTTAAGCATGTATGCACGTGGAAATAATTAAGAATGCATGAATTTTCCCAAAACATATTACTAGGACAACGCATAGTATAACGAGGAATGCAAATTACAGAGGAGGAGTATATTTTTCAAAAAACCATCCATAGCAAAAATATATGTTTGGTTACCTTAATATTTTATAATACTATTGTACCGCCATCAAAACAAGTAGTGAAATACCTTAATGGTTACAATATATGATAATGCATTAAGATAAGCGATGCGATAGGAAATGTGTATATTAATCATAAATGACGCTTTTTGTTTCCAATGTCATTACATTTCGGATTGTATTTTCTTGTTTTCCTTTTTTAAACGAATAGATGGGAAAATCGTGAAAAGTTTTTGTCTGGTACCCTTTGCTAATTGCCATTGTGTACAAATTATGTTTATTGCCTTAATACACGTCTGTATTTTTGCCGCATGTGTACATCTGTTCAACATACATTTGCCTACATAGATTTAGTAGTAACTGAAAGGCTTTACGTTTATTTATGTAAGATAATTTCATTTCTATTTTGTCATTTCTTGGACTATCATAAAAGAAGCAACCGAAACGCCTTGTCAATACTTATTATTTTCAGGGCACTAATTATGTATCTTTTAGTTAACCAACTCAAGAGTTTCGTCGTTCGAGATTTATCTTGAAAAAATAATGGGAAAGTTTGATGTTCGTTTGTGTACAATGATACAGTCAATAACAAAGTCGTATAAACGTAAATAAAAATTATGTCTAATTTTTCATAAAATGAAGTCAAATAATTTCTTATAATTCATGTAGTTTCATATTTTCATGTCGTAAGACAACTTTGAATTCTGATCTTGAACTACATTTTAATAAGTATCTTTTTATTTTATATATTGTTATACACTAACGTATGAATTTATATATACAGACTGTACAATGTTTTAAAATTAATTGCAAATCAATCCTACTCTTGTATTATATAAATAAAAGTCAACTTTCTAGTTTTCACCAAATCATATAATCAGCCCTGTCTTTTTTTTAAATGCGGGTGACTCTAAATTTGCGACCTGAAATTCAATAATTTTTGAATCCGCAATTGTTACCTCACGTACTCCTTTAAAAGCCAAAATTTTTTTCAATATTTCAAAATGCTGACGAATAAGAGTCCCGACATATTTTAAATATCCAAAATATTCGCTTTTTTATGGCAAGCTGGTTCCAAGATCACAAAATGACACAGTTTACGTATAACCGATGGCACAATAGGAGAAAACGAGTGTTTGAAATGGTTTACAGAGTTTTTTTGACATTATCGACTGGATAACGGCGATCGAATTTTGATCAATGAGTTATTTCGAAACAGTCTTAAGTTTAAAACCTACTTCACTTGCACACACAATAACAAATAAAATTTCAAGCGAACAAATTTTAAATTCTTCACATTACAAATTTGTCAAATTCTTATTTGAAGTTCTGGTCTTGCAATTAGTCGCATTGCGGTTGTCATTTACATACATATCTTCACATCGAAATGTTTTTAATTTAATATCATTTTAATAAATCTTTTTGGTATGTTAATAAGCACCGGCACGTGGTGTTTTTCCAAAAATAAATTTGTAATTTTTGAATGGCGACGTGACGCAAATTGTGTGGTCTTTCTACACAAGACCGTTCAGTTTTGTATAGATGAAATGATGATAAATGCAAGCAACTTTTTCGGAAACCAAGTCTACACACTGTTAATTGAAAAGCTTTAATATAATGAATTTATCAACTGTGGACAACCCTTGTCGATGCGACTACATGGCTTTTTCCAATTAACTGAAAACGCAAAATATTTTCAATGTTTCACAGTAACTATATGCAATCGATATATTATATTCTAAATACTTTCATGCCTTATGGAATGCGCAGTAAAATTTATATATCTGAAGTTCGGATTAGTCTATTTTTTTCCATAAATGGTTGATTTTTCTTTCTTACACTTTTATTTTAAACACAGACAGAGTCGTGTGCTATTCAGAGAACTTCGTACTGTCATATACATTCCCAGTAACGCATTTTTTAAACAATAAAGAAAGAAACTGTGCTATTGCTCTCACAATGTATTGAAAAATATAATGAAAAAACTCAAACGTGTAATTCTTGGTTTCTTGCTCTCTTTATTTAAATGCTGGTTATTATCTGCTTTTAATATTGTTAAGCTATATTGGTATGTCGGCGACTGAGGTGTGTGCAGCAAGAGCATTTATGAAGTGGCCGCAAAATACTCTTTGGACTTACGGGGATCCGCGGCCATAGTTTTTTGTCCGGGTTTCCAATTAGCCGGACAGACTTCACCATGCTCGTCGGTGAATTGAAAGGCCTGCACTAAACGCAATGTCTCATCGACACTGCGTCCCACTGGCAAATCGTTTATGGTAATTTGCCTTAAAATTTGATTTTTATCAATAATGAACAGACCGCGGAATGGTATGCCAGTTTCTTCGTTCAAAACACCATATTCACGTGCAATTTTCATCGATTTGTCAGCCAACAACGGAATATCCAATTCACCCAAGCCGCCCTGGCGACGTGGTGTATTAACCCAGGCCAAGTGTGTGTACTGACTGTCGGTTGAGCATGCAATTACTTCACAGCCTATATTACGGAATTCATCAGCGCGATCCGAAAAAGCCACGATTTCCGTTGGGCAGACAAAAGTAAAATCCAGGGGATAGAAGAACAATACTACATATTTGCCGCGATAATCTGTCAAACTAATGTCGCGAAAAGCACCCTTGACGACGGCGGGACCTTTAAAATCGGGAGCTCGTTGCTGTAAGTTGGGCATCTGTAAAATATACACGGATATGTATACAAATTTTATATTTCAAAAATAAGTAAAATTTCACTTGGATAACTCTACAAATAAAGATTAATTAAAACACAACAAAAACCCTTGTACATGGAATTTCAAAATCCTTCTAAATTTCGTTTTTATTTGCTTTTTGTGAAAAAAAGGTAATGTATGCGTTATGTCATTGCACAAGTTAACAATTTATTTATTAAAGAGAACTAAGCATACTAAACACTAGACCAAATCTTATACACAGGCGCTCAAAAAAATATATGAAGGTTGTGAAACATTTATTAGTTGCGAGCCATTCGACCGTGTTTTTCCGAAGAACGTTAGTACGGATAAATATCTGCTACTAGAGTTTCCGGCTAAACGACAATATATCATGACTATTTTTAAAATGCTTCCATGGGCATCCACTAGAAACAGCTTTTTTCTCAATTTTTCTCAATAGCATGAAAAATCGTGCACATTGTCATTCAGTGGTTGTGAATGAATATGTGCTTCAAATGTTTCCATGTTTTTAACATTGACAAAAGTTATGATGGGGCAACAATTTTTGATTCAATGTGAAAGAAAACAAGTTCCTTGAATTCATGTGTAAACAATTATAAAAACTTTTCTCTACATAGTTGGAACAACTGTTTTCTTATTTTTTAACTAGCTGCATTGAACACAATACAATAAATTCAAACCAATACTAGTACAATAATCGTTTGGGAAACTTGAGGGATACATACACGAGCAACGTTCACAACTGCTGTTTTCTAATTTATTTTACATTACAAGAGGGGGTGCGACGGGACCTGATCTCTTAGCAACGCCTGCTTTCCGATTTTCAATAAAAAAAAAAATTACAAAAGTACTTTAGACAAGAAAACGTAGGTGAAAAAAAATTCTTGTTAACTTATGGGCCTAGATTATCCTACAATTAGTGTATCTTCCGCTTGCATACGCAGTGTTTTTATCTGCCTTCGTTTTTGTTCAACAAAGAGTTTGATATTTGCCATTTGTTAGTATTCTTAAAACTAATTGCAGTCATATATAAATTTACATAGAAAATGCCATCCGCTTTCACACTTACCCTGTAATTGTTTTTTAATTATGTTTTCTTTGAAATATTTGTAAAATATTCTTACTTCCACAGCACACTCGCAGGTAACACTAGTTGAACCGTCTGCGTTAAATGAAACTTTATAAATGGCATGACTTTTTGTGACAGCAGGCTTATTACAGTTTGTTCAGCTG
This sequence comes from Glossina morsitans morsitans, assembly GCA_001077435.1. Taxonomy (NCBI): domain Eukaryota; kingdom Metazoa; phylum Arthropoda; class Insecta; order Diptera; family Glossinidae; genus Glossina; species Glossina morsitans. The sequence continues at coordinate 16,102 of CCAG010014368.1, forward strand.
ACAAATGGCGCAAATAAATGCCGGTTAATTGTTGTAGCGTTGTTTTCGCTGTAATAAAAGCTTTTGTTAAACTTCACAAAATTTCAGCGCTATATGTTAAAAAGAGATAAATAGATACTAATATCTCTTAGCATAATTTAGTGTACACAAACTTATTTATATTTCATATATGTATGTATATATTTTGTTTGAGAATGAAGATTAGAAAGGAAAAAAAGCAGTGCTCATGTTTTAATTTACCGAAAAAAATGCAAATATTTAACAGGTTTCTGTTGTACGTGTTCCCAGAAATAAAACATTTTCTGCTATTCTATAAATATAGCATATGGACTGAACGGAATCAGAATTTTGAGTTGATGAATAATGCAATAGTTAATTTTTTTCGATGGTGAAATGAAACAGCGTTTCTTATCTTCGAAACAACTTTATATAAGTTTTGGAGTTATGATAAATTTTTTTCAGCCCAAACTTTTTTATTTTTTATTCCACTTTTCAATGGCCTGTAGCTGCGTTATTTAGATTCGACAATTGGACAACTGACCATCTACAAGGTCCGAAATCTTATGATTAATTGATACCCCAAGAAAGTGATTATACTTTGCCAGACTGAGCTCATCAAGACATCTATTTTATAGAAAGGAAAAATGCAGTTTTTGTTATTAAATATATAATTAATATATATTTTTTTATAAAAATACCCGCATTTATAGGTATAAATTATGTACCTAACATTGAAATTTCTGTGAATACATGTAATTGCTACAAACTATACCAGATGACTGAAAAAGTTCGTAGTCGTTTTTTTCCAGCAGATGACCTTAGAGTCGGATTATTCTTGTTAATACTAATCTTATAAAGTCAAATTACGGCGCCTTTGAAAGGTAAAAGTTCATAAATAATTACATAAATAACATTACAATTTAGCCGAGGGACTGCGCAGTTTTGACAGAATGTGCTCTTTTTAGTCCTAAGTACTTGTGATGAAGATTTTTGCAAAGTCACAAGCATGCAAATGGATCATTCGTTTCCAATCTAAAAATTTCGTCATTAAAGGAGCCTCACACTTAATAAAATTCTTTGAAAATATTGGACAAGATCAACGCATCTTATGATATCTCAATGGAACTAAACGTTGGCCAAAATACAGTTTTGAGCCACTCGTGTAGGGCTGAATATAAAGATAGATTCGAGTTGTGAATGTACGTGAGTAAATATAAAAAAGTTATTTAAGGTTTCGTACATATATCATCAACACATACATATTCACAACTTAAAATTTTAATTACTTTTCGTTGATTTTTTTCGTTTTTTCCAGTAGTTATTCTTTTTTATAAATGTTTTGAATTAGTCTTTTTGCCGTTTGTAAATTAATTTTATTAGAATTTTCACCTTTAAAAAAATTATTGGAAGATATTATTATTATTATTAACATTACAACAACAACACAAAATATTAATTATAAAATTGTTGCAACAATGACAAATGAAATGCTAAAATTAAATCATTTTAAAATGCAAATGAGCATATCGATGAATGATCGAATAAAAATAAATAAAACAAATACTAAATCAAAAATTATATCATAATGTCAAGAAATTGTGACGTACCACAAAATATGAAGAATAACTGGCGAATTAATCGAAGAGTTCATTTAAAAAGTTTTAAGGCAAAATTGTTATGGTACTGATTTTGCACTTTTTAGTTAACTAGCTTCCATTTGGAAGGCGTACCTTGAGAACCATTTAGTTGAGAGTTGTGTATGGCATAGCTTCGAAAATATAATTAGAAATTAAGGGGCAAATTTGTTGTTTGTTTATTTACTGTAATACAATCAATAACAAAATCATAGAAATGTAAATGTTGCAAAATTTTTGACGCAATAAAATGACGGGAAATAGTTTAATATTTTTATTTTCTAGGAAGACTTTTACCTATAAAGAATATATAATATATTAAAATGAATTACAAATCCCTCCTAGATTTGTATTATATAAATAAAACCCAACATTTTAATCTTCATAAAATATCTTAAATCGGATTTATTCTTTATATCGTTTATTTCAATAAAATTAAATTTGAAACTGCAGAAGTTATGCCGGTTTATAATTGCTCACTTATTCGCATCAATTAGGAAGCTTCTGGTCATAAACCTTATGAATAAGTATGTATATGTATATAAGCAAAAAATTATGTGTATATAAAGTAACTCACTATTCCATTCCGGCTTTTTTTTCATTGTTTGTTTCGCTTCTGTTACAACAACAGAAATGATTTTCTTACCAATGATTAAGTATAAATCAGTATGCGGCAGCCATTGGTAGCCTCAAGACCGCGGCAAGTCCAAAATAAGGGCTTAACGAATCTCTGGAGGCTTTTGTTATGCCATCAATCACACCAATTTTTCCTAAAACGTATTCAAGAGCCTCTTTTGACGTGCAAATATATAAAATCATTTACTTACACATTTTTGGATAAAATAACAGGATTTGAAGTGTCCCGAACAGCCCTTCTACGTCTTACAAGATTCTTTTTTTGCCAAACTCGAGGTTTCTCTACTGTCAAATAAGATAATATAAAGAAGGGAACTATTCCGTCTGGTTTGTATATATTTCCCAACATTACTTGATTATTTAATAACATTTTACTTACTTTTTTTTGTTTTGTTTAGAAAAATGGGTGGTTAGCAATAAGACCAATTATTATTTGCTGCTCAAGTAGAGTGAAATAATGCAATTTTCAATAAATACAAACAATTAATTTTGCTGCATGCAAAGAAGGCGTCGCAAAAAATTTATCCAACGCGGAAGGTTGTTATCAGTTCAAGAAAAGAAGTTATATATTTAATATAAACTAAAAGAACAATCCAAATTTATATTTGCTTAAATTTATTTTAACAATAATAATAATTACAGGACAACTTCTGTATTTTGAGAAGTTCTATTAATGATCTTGTGTTTTATATGCGTGATGTAGGAATATGTATTTATTTGTAGACGCTAAGAAATTAATATCTGTGTTGAAGTTGATATAATTGTTCCTCTATTCTTCTTAATTGGGGGCTTCTACGGAGACGCAACTCCGTCATCTAGATAAGCTGCAGACATTTCGGGATTTTAATGCTCGCAATTCGCTAATTTATAGTGCACGCAAATATTGGGAGACTGTAATACAAGGTTTTAGCCTAACAATCGATTTCATTTATTTTTTTTTTGAAGAATGCAACCATGCATTGAGAGGATTGTTAAGTTCTCTGACGCGAAAGAGTTTAATGACGGGAGATGTGTTGCTGAAATTTTTATCGTTTTTTTGGATAGTCTTGAGATTCATTACGGGCGGAAGAGAGCGGGGCGGTTGAAAGAGTAGATCGTTGGGTTTGTTGGCAGAGAAAGGAAAAAAAAGTTTTTGTTGAAGAAAAAAGTAAAAGTTTTGCTTGAAAGAAAAGAAAATCGAAAGTTTGATGGTTTTGATCTGTCAGGAAGAGAAAATAACAGATAAATATACCAGAATAGTCCTCGAAGAAAAAGCGCAAATAGCAATCAACTTCTGAGATAAGCATACAAACAAGATATGAATACATTAATAATGAAACGCTATCAAACGCGTTATCGAAAATACGATGAAAAACATCTTTTTTTTTATATTGAGCGAAGAAAAACCTATCGGTATTTTGAAAAAAAAAGAAACTTAAAATTTGGCCTACATTGAAAATTATATATAATCTGGAAATTACACTTACTGTTATATAAAAAGGTCCCATATTTTAATAGCAAAACAGTACAGATATTTCCATCGATCGTGAGTTTTATTTAAGTACACTTCAGCCTTTGTTTGTAGTTGACTTCATTCAAGGTTTTCTACTTCATAGTGGGCTCATACAAAGTTGAATGTACTTACGCAAAACCCAAAAATAAAAGGATTAGAATAAGAAATCTCTTCTAGAGTGAATCAAAAGAAAGGCAGAAAGAAAAATACAAAAATGTATAATGTTTTAATAAGAAAGAGGGTAACAAATGTTTGTTAATAATTAAATCGCAAGCAAACATGTATGAATTCAGATTATGTAAAGAGTAGCTTAAAGAAAGAATAAAACAAAAATAAACTAATTCCTAAAAACTAAAAAAATTCCGAAAAAAATTTTTGTTTTGATTGTACGCGATATTGAGAAAGTTGTAAAGAGACAACGTTAATCATTCAAATTCAGCTTTACAAAAGGCACCGCAAAAAAGTCTATAACTGTAGATGAGACAGGACTATAAATGAGACCTACATAGGATGAAGCTTCCAAAACACGAAGTAAACGGAAAATTGTAGGCAAAGAGGTTGCAAAGGAAAATGTACAATTTAGGCGATGCCGACCAATGGATTCTTGACAGAGCCGGTACTGCCAAGCTATGAAAGTGTCAATAAATAGAAGCTGGTTGTTGTTAAGTTACCAAAAATTATGGAGATGTTGAATTTGACTCGCATATGTCAATTACTTCTACTAATTCAATTTTGTTTCTATGTTTGTAACGCGTTCGGAGTATATTTGAATTGACGTGTCCTATATGCGCGAAGGAAATTATTTTTGGTTACTTTAAATAAATAGTTGTACTTAAAGCATATCGTATTATAGAGTGTTAATTCTTAAAGCATGTGAAGTTCTTTTGTAATGAGAGGGAAATAGATAGAAAGTGATCTTCGGGCCCAACTTTGGGGTCTCCCACAACCTTTTTGGGGCTGACGGGAGACCAATAGCCAGGGTGGGTATTGAAAGGCTCTACGCGCACATAATATCTCCGTTCGGCAGGTTAGAGTTTCGTCTGTCAGCACATTCGATAAAGGGCAAGCACGTGCAATTTTTTTTCGTTGTAATCGTCTTAGGAGTGTCTGTGAACAAAGATATAGGACCGCTTCCACATCTCACGAACTATCTAGCTAAGCTGAGACACATGCACGTGACTCATAGGCCTCTATTCCTTCTATGGTGGTAATGCAAAGTTGCCCTAAAATTTATTCAGATAACAGCTTTAGTTACAAGAGGAATTAGAAAGACTTATTACTACATTGGTTAAATAAAATTGGTATAATGGTGTGGTCACCACACCATGGTGGATAGCACCACAGCTTTGTTTTGTCATGGCTGCTGCGGTGGGTCTACGCGATCCATTCCATTCAAAGTTTTATTTCCATTTCATTCATAATTTCCGAAATTAAGTTCTCAATTCTTCGCACGGGTCGTGGTCGTGTTATTTATTGGTGCTTATTAATTTTGCAAATTTTTTCCGAATTTATCAGTTCTAATTGGTTATTAACCCTAAATAAAGCCTAAATAGTTGTAAATAGTGGTTCATAATTGAATTATGTTCTGTACTTATATGTTTCAAATTATTATTGAGTTTTGATATCATATTATTTTCTGTTATCAGCACTTGGTGCGCTATCCTCTTCTGTTTTTTACTTTTGTTTTGATTTTCTGGGGTTGATTTTTGTTTGTCGTCCCATTGCTCTAGGATGGTAATATTTAGCATCACCGAATTTTGTGGGATATCCAATTGTATAATTTGTTTATTTGTTTATTCTACTTATACATGAAACTCGACTAAAACAAATGACAGTCGAGTTCAATTGACTCTTAAAGTAAATCTTAAATTAATTAATATTAAAACTTAGTATAAGTATTAATAAAACAAATAAGAAAGAAAAAGAAAAAAAAGCATGTACACAACTAGCATAGAGCCACACCCACAACCGGTACAGGACCAAATTGCAACTGAACCCCTAAGCCATCGCAAACATGCAAAAGCTTGGTAACCGATAACAGTTAACAAGAATTAATTTTCGAATCATAATGACTTATTAAGGTTAAAAGTTAGTTTAAATACAACACAGGCAAATCGCGCGTATTAAGCAATGTTGGTTGAAGGGACTTTAAAGAGTAACCAAGTAATGCAGCCGAGTCAATAGTACCATTTATTACTTTGATTACGAAGGAAACGTCAAGACTAAAAGTACGTTTCTCAAGAGAAGGTAAAGACTACAGAAGCAACCTATTCTCATAGAGAGGAAGAGAGGCAATCGGATCCCAACCCAAATTCCTAAGAGCAAACAGCAAGAATTGTTTTTGAACAGATTCAATTGAATCTACCTAGCACCTATATGAAGGAGACCACACAACAGAGGCATACTCGAGGTGTAACCATACACATGTACAGCCTTTTGGTAATGTAAGCATCATTAAGCTCTTTGGACCACCTCTTTATAAAACCAAGCGTGGACCTAGCTTTGCTTAACGAGAGCTCAATGCGCAAGCTAAAACGCAACCTGTTGTCAAACAGAACGACTAAGTCCATGAACGAATCGACGTCATCCAACTTGTGCGAATTTATGAAATACTGGGTAATGAAAGAAGAATTTAGAAAGAAAGCTTCTTACATTTATTTAGGTTTAGTGTCATATGATTCCACGAACACCATGCAACCAAGTTATTCAGGTCAATTTGAAGCTGATGTGATTGCGATTCTATCGAAAAGGGAAGAAGACAGTTTCACATCATCAGCATACATTAAGCTCTGGCTGGAATTAATCACCGAAGGCAAATCATTAATGTATAGATTAAATAAGGCGTATCTCAAGGTATGGGGAATTCATATGAGCTGGTGAAGTTAAACAAAACCCTGAATGATCTATTATCCAAATAAAAGCATATCCATTTCACTAAATGGGAAGAGAAGCCAGAGGGTTGAAGTTTAAGGATAAGTAATTTATGGTTAACCAAATCAAACGCTTTGCTAAAATCAGTGTATGTGACATCATTGCGAGAGCCACTAGAAAAAACCTTGAAAGCATGGCAAGTAAACTCTAACACATTGATGACCGTAGATCCTCCTTTTCGAAAGCCATGTTGGAGTGGAGAAAAATACGATTTGATGGTAAAGGCCAGCTGAGTCACAATTCTCTCGAATAGTTTAGGCAAGACACTCAAGTTGGCGATGTGTCTATAGTTCTCGACAAATTGTCTACTCCCACTTTTGTGCATAGGAATACTACTCTTCCAACACAAAGGGAAAACACCTAAGTTCAAGGATTGATTAAAAATCTTTAAGGTAACACCACATGGCTCGACAGCGCAAGAATTAAGTACACCTGATGAAATTCCATCAGGTCGAGGCGCACAACCGTATTTTAGAGAACTCAACCCTTTTAAAATTTCATCTTTAGAAGTAAGCAAATTAGGTATTGAAACCAAGGTAGTTATAGGATATGGGTAATTTGCTGATAAATCGAAACTAGCAGTCGAAAAGTTTCGTCGGAAGTACTCAGCAAACAGATTTGAGCTTTCAAAATCATCCGAGGAATCAGAGCCATTAAAAGAAACATGCGAGGGATGTGTGGAAATTTTTCTTTTTGAATTAACAAATTTAAAGAAGTATTTAGGATTAGCAACCAGAGAGGATTTAATGAACTGAAGGTGTCTGCAATAATATTGGTGGTTGAGGGAATTAAACATATGCCTTGCCGCCGAGTAAGCGAAATAGTTGAGAGCAGAGCCACTTTTCGGATATTTTTTGAACAGCGTGTTTTTTTATTCTTATAATATTTAACTAACTTATTAAACCACGGGGGACACCTGCTTCGAGGTCGGTACTGCTTGATCGGAACAGATGCAGAAATAGCTAGATTTAATGTATTGCAGAACGATGACAATAAGCTTTCTATACTTCCAGTTGAGAAATCAAGTCGCATATGTTAAAGATGATATTCTAGCAATACAATATTGATTTTATGAAAATCATAATATTTGCTGGATTTGGAATATTAAGACAGTTCAACGAACCATCATACTTGTGATGAAAGGAAATGCACATTGCTGGGTGATAAGGATCCTCAGGTAAACTAAAAAAAGATCTTTTATCCTTCACGGTGCTTTTCGTTATTTTGCAGGAAGCGTGCAGGAAGATGCTGTGCATTAGTAAACTGAGAGCTTAACGGTAAGTGTATCTGTCCACATTTGCATTTTGCCGCTGTCAAGGAGATTTAGAAAAATTTCCATGACGTCAGCAACACAAACCGGTTCTTAATATCTTCTTAATGTAATATATGTGTATGTCTGTGTGCACACAAAATGGGTTTATTGTATACTTTGCAAATGTGGAGAGAGACGTCTTATAACAATTATCCTAGCATGTGAGATCGGTAATGCACGTGAATTATGAGTATGACAGCATAAGTATATTAGAGTATTATAGAATATATGGGATTTATATAGCAAGGAGTGGATGGGTATATAAAGAAATTTTAAAAGGAACATAAGTAAAAATATAAGTATATGTAAGTGTAGGTAAATATTGCAAGATTTTATAAGATATATGTAAGTACGCATAAATATACAAGCGCAAGTGTAGTAAATATATATATATAAATGTAACTACGGTATATACATAAGCGTAAGGGAGTGATCGCTTCGTTATACGTGATATGGACTTTTATAAGGTTTTTGTGAGGACGAAGTTGGGTTTTTTGGAGTTAGATAAAGAACTCACGGCATTATCTGAAAAATTTTTTAAAACTGAAAACGATGTTCGATGATCTTCGTCTTCGATCTGTCATCGGCGAATTGTCTAGGGACCTCCGTATCGAGCGCGCCATCCTTGCCTTCAAAACATATTACCATTTCTTGTAAACTTAGCTAATAATACTAATAAGCCCTCTTAATGGTGCCATTCAGTCCAAAACTAAAAAAAAATATAAACAAAAACAATCCCCCTCCTTCCTTGGCTGTTAGGGTTTATCGACTGAGCACAAAGTTTCAGAAGCTAGTATAGCTACTCCTCTTTGCTGAAAAAGTTTCATATGTCAATTTAAATTGTGTTAAGATTTTCAAATTAGCTCCATCTCATCCTAGGGCTGTTTCGTTCCTGAAAGTTCTTTGTTAAATAAACTATTATGCTCGCTCGGTTCCTTAATAAAAGACGTTATGCCTCGTGATAGATCCCGAATAATAGTTAATACTCACAAAAAACAAAGTGTTTCCTCAGCTTCAGTAATTCCAAAAAATTTATCAATGTGTTGGAGGCCCAAATTCAAAAATTACCTATATTGAGAAAACACGGACTTTTCCTGTTTGGGTTTTATTGAAACGTGTTTAAGGCCTGTTCTGCATTTGTCGGACCTTTTTCACAATTCTTTTTAGGTTTTTCGGAAAGATCGAATTGGTGGTGGTGTTGGTGGCAGATATATCAGCTGCGTTTTCGTCCTACTCATCTGAATTTTCTTCTCCTCTCGAGGTTGCATTTATTGCTACTCGGGCGAAAATTGGTAATAAGCAGTTATATGCAACTATATTCCTCCAAACGCGTATGTTTCTAATTATAAAAAACATGCTGCTCTATTTTCGACGTGGCCGAAATGTAGGCTTAGCTAATATGGTCACATTGTTGGAGGACTTTAATTTGCCAGGCTTTATTGTCCCCTCTTCAATATCCGATAGAATTACTTCAATACAACAGTACTTCTAATTGTAGTGGCAGACTACTGGAGCTTTGCTTTTTCAATTTCACTGAAATAGTTAATAATCGGTCTCCACCATTTAGTTTACCCGAGACTCCGTATAATCCGGCCATATTCTTTCATTACTAGCAGGATAGCCCGTGGAACCACTCTAATATATCAAATGACATTGAATGCTTACATTTCAACTTTCACTTTCATTATGCTCGATTTTTCGGCTGGGAATGTTGAAACTCTATATCTCCATATCACCGTTTTACAATGTGTTAAACGTAGCTATTTCTGCATCCGTTGTGATCAGGCAACCTCCCCTCGAAGTAATTGTCCGCGATGGTTATATACTATAAAAATAGGAAAATCAAACTTTTCAAACACTATATAAAAAGTGGTTTCGCGTGCGACTATTTCGTCTACTTTGGTACAAGGCGTAGATTTAATTTCCTCATTCTCAAAATTATTACAGATGCGTTCAGTTGATAAAATGCTCACTATTTATTTATCCTAAATATTTTTATAAGTTTGTTAACTCCAAAAGAGGAATTTCCATATATCCCCTTACGTCTCTTTCAAAAGCTCCCAATTCTCTAGTGAAACCTCGAATCTCTTTGTTGAAGACTTCTGATGAAACTTTTCAACTGCTGGTTGCGATTTCCATTCCGAACTTCATTATTTCAGAAAATGAAGTATGACAAAGTTTGAGGTCTCTAAAATATAGTTATGCGCTTGGACCTGATGGCTTTCCATCAGGAATCATCCTTTATTGTTATATCTAATTAGCCCAGTTGATGTATACAAAAGAGAAAAAAATTACAGATTTAAATCTTCAAGAAAGAGAAAATGACTTAGGTCAAGTGTTCTATGATCGTAATGTGAGTTAACTGTCGCATAACTGTCAGTTAACTGTCGTCCCAGCTGTCATTGTTCTCTTCTTCAATGAACGAACATAAAAGGAAGTTACGATACATAGTTACATACATTGGTTAACATGGGTTAATTTAGCTCGATGTTTCAAAAAAAATTGGCCTTACTTTTACCAATGTTTTTTTTTCTTTTCCTTTACAATTGATAATGAAATCTCGGACACACTTTATTTATTTTTTTTAAGTTTTTTATGTTTTTGAACTAATAATTCATTTCCTAATAACTGGTTACATTTTTCCTTTGCAGCTGTTTTTCTACAGACATAACTCTCTAAAAGCGAGATTTATGGTAACTTTTCTTGAGTTTTACTCAATGCTAATGCAAATTTGTTCTCCGTGACAGAAATTTTATTATCGTCAGATTTGACGTAACTCGGAGAGCACATTTGGCGACAATCGTCAGCTAATTTGCTCACATGACTAGATTTTATTGGTGATTGTGGACTTCTTTATTGCTGCCTGCTTACATAATTACCCCTAGTAAATGTGCTTATTTCAGTGCTTTTACTCTCTCTTACGGCCTTTCATATCGTTTGTTTATAATGCATATCTCGAAGTACTATTTAATAATTTTGTTGCGCAAACTTTGTTAGCGAAATGTTCCATTTTATACATACATATCTATAATGCACGACTGTGAGGACAAAATGAGATATTGTAATACTACTTTTTGAAGCTCGTGATTTCGACAGAGCCTTTAGAGCGGCGGTTGAAGAACGGTACCTAGGGGACTATGAAAAATTGCAAAATATTGCCAGAGTGAGTCCACAACGTTGTGATGTGTTGTACAAAATTATCGAAAAGCAACTTCATAGAAATTCGTCCATTTTCCCTGGAAGTGTGTGAAAATAGCTTAGATTTTTAATAACTTATGGAAGTTGTATAGTTGTAATGGACGCTAAGTACGTAACTGTTGTTTGCTCCTCAAATGTGGATCTTAACTTTGACTCTATAAAGTCAAGCGTTCGTGTATATAAGCAAGTGAATGCTTTTTACAATATTTTTTGTTAAATCGCTTGTTAATACTATATTCGGGAGTATGCAATACAAAGCATACTTTTACACCTGCAGCCATTGGAACGTGGTTTACAAAGTAATCAAAGTATTTTTCACGAACTTAGAATTTGGATAAAATTTAGTTACCGAAAAATTGAATATTGCCCAACCAAAAACTCTCAAGTATATATTTGTTTAGCTTTAGTCATTCCATAAATTTAATTCAAACAGAAAATATATGTAGGTAAGATTGTAATAAAACTTGAACAGAAAGTTAAATAAATTTCACCTTCAGTTAATATTAAATCACAACATTCGGTTATATTCTAAATGATACTTAAATTTTATTATAAGATTTGTTCCAGTTCGCAACTAACTAATAATAAATTGTTCAAAACAATCACATGCTTAATAAAACGAAGCAAGCAAAATATTAATAAGGATCTGTTTAAGAGTTTTTACTATAAAAATAAGAAATATTATAATATGACAAGGATGTACGTACTTTACACAGAATTCACATATGTTATTACACGTTGCTCGAAGCCTATCTTGTGCACGTCATACAAAAAGAGGTGTAAATCTTTTTTACATAAGAGATAAGTAGTTTACCCAACGGGATGGATTATCGAAATTCGTAGTGCGATATGTCATTTGATTAGTCAAAATATTGTGAAGCTATATTTCATAACTGCAATTTGTTTATAACATCATGTCATACCGTCCCTCGAAATTACTAAAAGTTATTTTCTTTATGAACTGAAGGTTTGGAAAGTTTTGGATCACATCAAACTTTTTACGAACATCAGCAGATTAAGCGTTAGTCTGATTTGTAGAGTTGTAAGCGAAGTCTTTTTCTACATTTGGGTTAATTAAATGGTAAAGAAAGGGTAAGATATGACAGCAAAAGCAAACAGTTTTTTGGAAATAATCAAAATTTAAACAAGTAATGGTATAGATTGGTGGACCCATATTGAGATACGATCTTCAGGAACAGAAAATCGCAATTTTCTCTAAACGTAAAGGTTGCTTCAAACATAAGTCTAATATTCCATTTCACATAAAATAGTTTTGTGTTTAGGTAGTCTTTGATTCAAATTTAATAATGCATAATCTGCAGATAGATGATAGCGACATATTTAGTAAGAGACTTGCATCATTATTATTAATTATAAATCTGGTTTTTAAAACAAACGCTCTTTTGTTATACTTTACTCAATATATTTGCTACAATGATTTAGAGGTCCATTCACAAGAATCAAAACAGTGGCACGACTTATTCCGATTGCGTTTGTTCATCACTTTTAAACTTATTGCGGTTTTGTCTATTTTGTGACATTTTTTGTTACAAAAAGCTAAGTATCGCTAACTAAAGATGCTTCTTTCATATACTGAGAAAAATACCATTTTTGGACGTTATATTTTTAAACATAGTACTTTTTTGCCTCCCCATTTGTTAAATTTATCTAAATGCTATAAAATGCATAAAAAATGTTTCGAAACCTCGCCAAATTTCATTAAAATAAAAATTGTGAGACTGTATGGAGATTTTATTGGGCTAGCATATATAACCCACTCTGTAACCCACTTTTCTTTCGTTTCTTTTTTGAACATCGAAAGCAAAAACGCAACAAGTTCAACAAATTAAAAATTTGACATTTAAGTTAATGCAAAACAGATGTACATGGTTCGTTTTTTAACATATGTCGTCTAACATATTTCTTGCAAAAAGGGATTGGCTTTTTTTGTTATAAATTACATGTATAGTGATTTTGTCTATGGACTTTTAAAATTTCTGTTGAAGTACCGACATTTTCATAGGTGATTTTTTTAACTTTGCTTGCTAAATTTTACATCTGTTGAATGTAATAAACGGTGAATACAATAAACGTTTTGAAGTGAAAATTTCTTTACACTGCGTTATCGAAAATTTCGAAATACCAATAAATTAATTGCGTTATACGATGAGTGCTTCTCCTATTACGTACTCTTTGCATTAATTAATTCTTTTAAATTAATGTTCATGCTCAGCGTTACCAGATAAATCTACAGAGTTAGCCCTATTTCAATTTGATCATATGATGTACGTACGATGTACGTTTTATGATTTGTACGTACAAATAAAACAAAGTGAATAAAAAAAAACAGCACATAGGGAGAGTAAAGACAATTTATTTTAAAATTAGAAACTAGGTGTCTACAGTAGGTTTATTTTGTACCAATTTTTGATCCTTTTTGTTTATACGATTTAAAATTTCAGTCTTTACTTTATATTATTTTATAAGAAATAAAAACAAACAATGGGGGCGTTTCAACGCAAAATAATTTACAAAACATAGGAAAATTTAGCATCTGCGTCCATAGTCTTGTCTAGCGAATTTGGATGGACCAAAATAGCTCAGAATATCTGTAACTTATGGCGCCTACCTCATTGCATTGATGAAACTGGTGGATAATACATTACTGCTGTTTGTCTGCTGTCAAGTGTGGATCTATTTTTAATAATTATAAGAGAAAGTGTTTACGTTAACGAATAAGTAAAGAGTTTTTACAAAATATTCTGTCACTTCTCACTCTCTGTAGGTTGCTAAAGTGATGAAGGCGCTTTGAGGAATTCCACATTTTGGCGGGAGATTTTGGAATTCCAGAAATTGTTTTGTCGCCATTCTTAACTTTGCATTTTAGTCATTAGCCTCAATTCGAGAAATTATTATGTTAATCTCGATAATCTGCTTAAATTTTATGAACCATCGAAAGCCTACTTTTCGACTAACTATTCTACACAAATTATTTGATGAATATATTTCAACTTTAAAATAAATGGACTTCATTGTTTGTTTTCCATTTCTTAAAAAGTAATTCATGGTATAAACCAAAACTGCAAATCGCATAATATAAAAAAAATGTACATTAGCGTAATATAAACATAAATTAGATAAATAACTTTAACATTTAGGAGAAACGATTACCATTCCTTCCTGCACGTTTTGTTCTTTTTGTCTATTTGTATGTACAAATTCAAAATGATATGTTTTATTATTGGCATAGTGTTGTGCCAAAGTTCGGCAAACCGAAAATAGGTCTAACTCGAAAGTTGGAATAACGCATCGTTGTGTCAGCTCCCTAAACATGATTTATATCCAATTTGAATTATATTTGTCAAATTAAAAAGCTTAAGCAATTCTTGTCCTTTGTTTTATTGAGTAAGTGTTTTTATATTATTTTTCTAACGTTGTGTTTCATATATTTAATTCATTTGTTGATTTCTTTAGCTTTACTTCTCAAACCAACTATTTTTGCATATATTCACATCGATTTTCTTATTGATTCTTATAAAGATTCTTAGGCTTTGAGAAAGTTATCATCAAATAATAATATACAAACAACTAAACGTAAGAACAAATTTCATCATAATTACCTTTTCTAAATCATATCAAGTGCTGAAATGTGATTAGAAAATCTTTTTTATCTCATTTCTTAAATATTCTTGGAATCATAATTTCAAATTTCAAGTGCAGTAGGGCTCTCAATGAGGTCGATAGGTTTAGATGTTAGAACTTTAAGACTTTAGTCTGATAAATTAATTGTAATAATAATAATAATAATAATATTTTCCATGTAAAGTTAGATATTTTTCTAATGTCTATTTTGGGAGATATTCCTAACTGAATAATCATGTTGGAGTCGCCTCAGCGGCTATTGCAGGCATTCTTACGTCCTTCTTTATCTCAACTACATCGGATTTGGCACCTACGTCGTGCGGTCCTAGCGGAGGACTACGGATCTTTCTTTCTCGTTTCACCTTACGTCAACAGCGATTCCGCGAATCAGTCGAAATTTTTGCATCTTAGAAAAAGTAGGCGCTCGATATATCTTGCCCTTTCATATACTTCCATTCCATTGCTCGACTCTCTGTCGTACGTCAAATGGTAATTCTCCTAGCTGGAACTCTTGATGGTTTTTGCTACAGGTGGCCGTTGTTAGACCAGCCAGCTTCTTATATGTGGTTAATCTATCCCTTTTCCTTTCGGAACTAAAACTTGCTGGTGGGTTCCTTAACATTAAAATTCTGTCTTTCTGATCTTTGCCCGTGAATGAACTAAAGGCCTCATTATTTACGTTCTTTTGGCTTGATGCTTTAATAGCATGGTATGCTTGTACCAAAAGCTCGCAGAAAATTGTAGCCCAATGTAACCTGTTCGGTCACCTTTGGCAATACGACAAACAGCAATGAAGTTCATAGACATCCAAATTGTACCAGGCATTGAAACGCGCTATCGGCTTTTAGCCTCGTTACATCTGCTAGTTGGATGCTAGTTTTTGATGGACCCTTTAATAGCGGTTTTGCAAGTTCCGTGCAAATTCCTCCGTTATGAAGCTAGTGGTTGCGCATGTATCGATCGTTGCAGTGATCGTGTAACCCGCAATAACTAGTTTGCCCGATAATCTGTTCTTCTCGAAATAAAGGCCAGTCTGAACTGCTTTTATTTGCGGGACGGTTGGTATCACGGCTGAGGTTTCTCGTTCTTCAGATTTGCAGTTTCTTCTTCTTTGAGCCCGCTCTTGGTTCCGCTATGTATTCAGTCTATGCTGTACACTATTGGCTCGTTCAACCAACCTTTGCCCTGGATGATGGGAGCAATCATTGGTGGCTGTGCTCCGGCGAATATATTATGGACAGAATAGGGCAGGCGCGTCAGGTGGACTCATTCTGTCGCTGTCAGCAGTCAGCTCTAGCGTTCTATATTGCTCGCGTTGTAGTGTTTGTATTTGGGTTCGAGGTTGTTACATTGCGGTTACCCGTGGCGCGTTCCCCACCGGGATGCTGTCCAGGTCATCAGCCAATTCGAGCAACTCGCCTAAATTCTGCAAATCTCTTCTTCTGATATACCACAGCTATTCTGGTAAAGAATTAGTCTAAATTCTCTCTAGCTTTTGTTGTTTTGTTTATCCAATATACTTCATTAGAGCTTGAAGCGCCAATACGAAGCCCTTGAGTGCTTCACGGGGGTTCTGTGTCCTTTTTTGGATTTCGTCTTCGAGGGTTTGGAAGTACCGTGTCGGCAAGGGAAAACGTAGAAAGTCTTTTTTAAAAGCTTCCCATTCGGTCCATCGGCGATTGTTATTCATTAACCATATCAGCGCTTTATCTTGTAACATGATCACCATCGTACCAGGCAGAATATTCCGACCAATCCCATAGGCCTCAGATAAATCTTCTAATCTTTCGATAAATTTCAGCGGATCCTGAGAACTTGTATAATTAAGTTCCCGTTTATGGATCACTTCTGTGCATATAAACTTGTTTATGTGTATAAATATTTACGAATGTGTTTCCCTTCAGCCCGACGATAACGTTTCAAAAAACAATTAGACGCGACAATGAAATAATATCCCCTTCTGCTAGGCGGCACCTACCACGGGATGTAAGGTGTAGGATTTTTTTCATGTTATTTAAACAAAACCCGGCGGACAAAATTCCAAAACTATTCACACAAAACACTACGCGCACACTTACAATATTCTTGCTTTTAAAATTTCTTTTTTTTTGTAAAACTACTCTTTAAACTATCTTTTTCTCTAATTTAGATTTTTTTTCTTTTTCTTCCTCCATTTAGTTTCCTTTCTTTTCTGAGGTGAATGACTTAAAAGCAAGCGCTGTGTTTGTGAATGATTACGAGGAAGACATGTGTTGCCGCGTATTAATGGTAAACTTGATGTGGTGTGCCTATACGAACCGCATATATTTAGTGAGTGTGTTTATCTTTTGTATTCAACCTATGCTGTTCCGCTTATACTGCCAAAACTGTCAATATCTTTCAGTGCCAATACAAGATCGAATAGAAGTTGTCCCTAGCTAGAAATTAAGCTGATGGAACACTTGTTGATATTTAGCGAATAAAACGCCTCATTTGAATTGTCCTTTCACAATCCCCTTCATTTGATTTTACTACTTTTATTTATACTTAAATTTTATACATGAAAGTTATTTACTAAAATAACTTATTGTTAACCCAAGCACAAATTTTTGACCGATTAATTTAATTAGGGCGCCTAGCGTCGAAAGGCAATTTTCAGCCAGTTGAAGTGTGATAGAATTCTTCTTTTTCTTTTTGCAAATAAATTATGATTTTGCATAATTCTGTCACACTTCAAAGTGGGTGCATATTAATTACGATATGCGCTCACACTGCAAGATACTTTACACGAAAGTTCCTCCCTTCTATGCGCATTTAATTATCACAGCTTTTTTTATTTAATTAATTTTTTTTTTTAAAGAAAGATTGAACGAAAAGATTATTTACGGTTTTGTATGATGTGACCCGAAGTGTCCTTTTTCCTTCTTGGGTTTACCGAGCGCTACTGGGGCTCCAATAGGATGCTTTTCGTTCTACTCGCTGGGTGGGCTGTTCGCCTTGCAGCACGCTCACTTGTTCCTTCTTCACTTCTGCTTGAAAATTCAGTGTGTTTTTTTCTCAGCAAATGTGTTTTTTTCTCTCCACTTTTTGAACCGCTGAACCTATCCTTCGTTATGTTTCGCAGGTCTATATATTAAAATACGATACGCCACGGCGAAACTTGCGACTATAGATGTAACTTAAAAACTACTTACACCGTCTTAAACTAAGATGCCTATATTATTCTAACGCCGCTTGTCCACGGACGGCACGGACGATTCCCTATCCCAAGTAAGTCGGATTTGGCACCTACGTCGTGAGATCCTAGCGGATGATTACGAATCTTAGTTTTCTGGTTCTCACCTTACCTCAACGGCCGCTCGGTCAAAAAAAAGGAAGTCGGAAGTCCTGTTCTTTTTTTCTTAGCGTCCAATTGGTGTTGCCAATAGATACCCTAGCCACAATACTGTAGTCCACATCGCCCTGCGGTGGTACAGAAAGGGGCAGTACAGGCGAGTACAAGCCTAATGATCAGTCTTTGCGTTATGTATGTCAATACTCCCTCATAAACATCCACTCTTATAAATACGACCTTATCAATCTAACTTTCGTGTACATATTAGCAATATTAACATGCGGTTCTTTCTTCGGGTAGTCATTGCAATTCGTTTAGCTCCCAGGTGGGCTATTACCTCGGACAGATAGAGCAAGGTCTTCTAATTTGGCGGGTTATTTGGGATGATTTTCAACAACTTGCATTTACCGCACGGGCTTAAAATGAACCAGAATCTTCCGTTCCCATGGTAGTACAGCTGTTCGGCCCCTTGTTGGATGTCGTACGGCAATTATTTCAACGTACACACCCGTCGATTATTTGGCGTGACTAGTTGTGCTGGTCGGAATAGGTGCGAGCGAACGTCTTGGCTCCGATAGCCGCGGTTGTCCTCTCTTGGGCGGTAACGAGCCGGTGCTTCGCTAGTAGGAGGAGAATGTAGCGTTCTTTATCTCGCATTATGGTCAATTGATACCATACCCTTTCGAACAACATCTCCTTTTCCATCCGGCGGGGTCTTTCGCGGTGCGCTTTGTCCACCTTGGCCGCAAGCGTGCGAACAGCTCTACAGAGTTCGACTGGCGCTTCGATGAACTTGCGCTACTCCCCGCTCTCGAGCCATTTTCCCGGCTGCACTACCTCAGTTTCACGATGCGCCTTCAACCGGCCGTTCATTGGTGGTATCGGCTTTTTAGTTCCTGTCCCTCGGATTTCCAACGGATATGTTGTACCCGTTCATGTGAAATGGTGCAATAGTAACTTCTTTGCGTTTATTCGCGAAAGCTAGACATCATCTTGCGAATGGATGACGAGAATTCAGGAGACTCTAGTTTCGTAGTAGTTCGTCTTGCTAATTTATGGTCGGAGTGGGAGTTAAATTTACCATTCATCTGCATATCCCAATATCGAAAGTTTCACAGGTAAAGACTTCGTCTTTCTGAATCACTTCCAGGTCTAAACAAATATTTGCTAATATCGTTCTCTTTGTTTTATTTTAAATATGCTTGCAGGCTCGAGAGCTGTTAAGCTTATGCCCACAAATTTCGTTTTCCCCTTTTCGAAATATTATTTGTTATTGTAAGACAGATCACGAATAAATTCTTTTATTAAATAAACATTTCAGTGTCTTATAATTTTATAGGCAATATATTTTAATTTGAACCATTCAAAAACTTCTGTAGAATTTCGAAAGGTGTAATACCTTAAATATTTGGTGACTGTATTGTTTCGATATTAGTTATCTAGCCAAAGGAAAAGTTTAGGGAAGTGCGCCGTTAATTGCTAGTACCTCAGCGAATAAAACATCGATAGACAAGACATCTTTGCGTATTGCAAGTGAAGTTCTGTTTATTTATTATAAATACAGAAAGTACATAAAATATAAAGAAAAGTAAGATAAGAACAAAATGACATTGAATAAAAAAAGTGTGAACAGTACAGTCGTACAAGACCGACAATTGGAAACCCCGTATCTACTCGCCTAATGCAGTCATTCACCCATTTTCGTGATGATAGACCAAATATTATATATTACTTTTATGTAAAGGTATACTAGCCCGTATATCGGACGGTAATCAAAACGCCATCTAAAGTGCTTCAAATTTAGCAACCTTAATTTACTTCCAATAATTTTATTATTTGCCAATTGTTCTGTTCCGTAAAAAACTATAAATTAGCCTTTGGTGCTTCTTTTTCATGAGAGAGAAGGTTGTGTCTACACGATAGACCTATGTGATACAAATTCACTAGTTAATTTTTATGCTATATTGCTACTGCGGACCAAATTTTCATCATAAAATATTAAAAATTAGAAATTTTTGGCATGCGACGGTTTAATATTTCATGACAATTCTTGTATGCCATAATGTCGAAAAAACGGACTTACTTGATACAAATATGATACAGTTAAGCTTTATGTCAATTTACTTTTGCGAAACAATTTTCATCATAAAGTATCAATAATTGGATATTATTCTAATATAAAAACTTATTTTTCATTGCATTCCTTATGTGAGTTCGGATCCAAAAAAATAAAACTAAGTGCCCAAATTCGATAACGTTAATTATTATTATGAACGAATTTTCATCAAGAGATATTGAAGATTAGGCCTTTTTACCATACCAAGGTTCAGTTTCCATACGGTTTTATGGTTATATGGCTCCATCCGATCCGGCGCCAATTAAGAATGCTAAAATAGCATTACTAAGCGATTTTTGTACAGAAATTCCAAAAATTACAATTTGTTTTCTTCTAACTGCTATAAGGCGTTATATGCGGAGTGACACAGTGGTCCTGTCTGCACCATTTTCAATAACGTTCGCCTTTGGGCCAAATCACATCAGCCTAACAAGTTGCACCAAAACTACTCGAAAATGACGACCTGTAGGTTAAACACAACTATACATTGTAAAGATAATTGTGTTTACTAGGGTACTGTGTATTCTATACTTAGGGAAGATTCCCCATGAATCCTTCCCAAGTGTGACGGAGCGTCGTTGGCGGTGAAACGTATGTGTAACCCTAACCTGCTCGGCTTCAGTGCGCCAAGTCTCTCCGTCTCTATGATTGCCAACATGACTCGGCAAGAGACGGTCCCTATGCTAAGTAGATAGAAGGCGAGTTGAACGCTTGGAATGTTTGCGAGTAAAAACGCATAGATTTTGAGTTGCATAAAACAACTGGTTTACTTTATTTTTCTCACCTGTTTTTATACTAAATTTTACAAATAAAATTAATGGTAGCCTAAACATAATTATTTTAATTGGGGCGCCTGGCATCGTATTGTATTTCGTAATGCAATACTTAGCCAGTTGAAGTGTGCCAAAATTATTGTTTTATTTTTTCCCACAGAATTATGCAGATTCATCATAATTCTGTCTGCACTTCAAAGTGGATGCATATGTCGATATGCGATCACACTACAACATCCTGTTTGGCCTTCACTGAAATTTGGTTAAAAGCTGATCTACATTCGTCGGAACTATTTCATAATGCTTTTCAGGTTTTCAGAAATGATCGATTGAATCGCATTGGTGGTAGTGTATTAATTGCCATATCTGCGTCAGTCCCGTCCAATTCAATAGAATTTCCTACTACTTCTGACGTTGAAATTATCGCCATTCGAGCGAAAATGCTTAATAAACAGCTATTTATAACCTGCTCCTATATTCTCCCAAATGCTGGTGTCTCCAATTTTAATAAACACGCTGCCCTCATTTGTGAAGTGGCTAAGAAGCCTAAACCTATCGATTTAGTCATTGCGTTGGGTAACTTCAATTTGCCTGAAGGCACTTGGTGTAACAGTGGTAATTCTGACTGTTTGATTCCTATTTCAAGATCTGACAGACCTGTTGTGTTCTTTAAGGAATTATTTGATCATAATTTAGTTCAATACAATCGTACCCCTAATTGTAATGGTAGACTGCTTGATCTTTGCTTTGCCAATTTTCCTGAGATTAATGTAAATCGTTGTCCACCTTTTAGTTTACCTGGGGATCCTTATCATCCAGCAATGCGTATTTCCTTTCATCACAATTATGATGGTTCGTTGAACTGTTTTTATGTTCTAAATCCAACTTTTTCAAATTCATATTATGATTTTCATAAAATCAATATTTTACTGCTAAAATCTCATCTTTCACATATTAGGCTTGATTTCTCAATTGGAAGTATTGAAAGCTTACTGTCATCTTTCTATAATATATTAAATCTAGCTATTTCTGCATCTGTTCCGATCAAGCAGTGCCGACCTCGAAGCAGGTGTCCCCCGTGGTTTAATAAGTTAGTTAAATATTATAAGAATAAAAAAACACGCTGTTCAAAAAATATCCGAAAAGTGGCTCTGCTCTCAACTATTTCGCTTACACGGCGGCAAGGTATATGTTTAATTCCCTCAACAACCAATATTATTGCAGACACCTTCAGTTCATTAAATCCTCTCTGTTTGCTAATCCTAAATACTTTTTTAAGTTTGTTAACTCCAAGAAAAAAATGTCCATAAATCTATCGCATGCTTCTTTTAATGGCTCTGATTCCTCGGATGATTTGGAAACCTGAAGTCTCTTTGCTGAATACTTCCGACGAAACTTTTCGACTGCTAATTCTGATGTATCAGCAAACTATCCACATTCGATAACTAATTTGCTTTATACCCAATATCCAATTTGGTTATTTCTGAAAATGACGTGTTTGAAGGGTTGAGTTCTCTAAAATGCAGTTGTTCGCCTGGACCTGATGGAATTCCATCATGTGTACTTAAATCTTGCGCTATCGAGCTGTGTGGTGTTATCTCAAGGATTTTTAATCACCTTGAATTTAGGTGTTTTCCCTTTGTGTTCGAAGAGTACTTTTCTTATTCCTATTCACAAAAGTGGAAGTAGACAACTCCCAACGGTGATTAATTCTAGCCAGATCTTTATGTATGCTGATGATGTGAAACTGTTTTCTTTTTTCTCCATAGAATCGCAATCACATCAGTTTCAAAGTAACATGAATAATTTAGTTGCATAGTGCTCTCCTGAAACTAAATCTAAAAAAATGTAAGAAGCCTTCTTTCTCAAGAAGGAAATCATTCATTACTCGGTATTTAATAGATTCACACAAGTTGGAGGACGTCGATTCGTTCACAGATTTAGACCTTCTATTTGACCACAGGGTAGGTTTTAACTTGCATATTGAGCTCTCGTTAAGCAAAGCTAGGTCCGCACTTGGTCTCATAAAAAGCTTATCAAGCTTTTGCATGTTTGCGATGGCTTACGGGTTCATTTGCAATCTGGTCCTGTACTGGTTGTTGGTGTGGCTCTATGCTAGTTGTGTACATGCTTTTTTTTCTTTTTTTTTTCCTTCGTATTTGTTTTATTATACTTATACATATATATATATACTTACACTAGGTTTTATGATTAATTAATATTTTAAGAGTCAATTGAACTCAACTGTCAATTTCTTTTAGTTGAGTTTCATGTATAAGTAAGTATAAGTAAATAAAGAAAATAAATAAATAAATAAAAATAAAAATAAATAAATACTATGTTAAAAAGGGTTAGCAGGTGTAGAGTTGCATTTATTTAGTGAACGTGATCTATGCTGTTCGGCTTATATCGCCAAAACTGTCAACTTTTTTTAGTGCTAAGACGAGATCGGCTAGAAGTTGTCCCTAGCTAGATAATTTGAATGGGCGGAACGCCTTTTTTCATATAGCGAATAAAACGCTTCGTTTAATTGTTAATTCACAACAATTATCCTTATTTAATTTTACCATGGCTATTTATACTTAAATTTTACAAAAATATCTTCTTGCTAGCGTAAGCATAAAATTTTGACCCATTAATTTAATTAGGGCGCGTAGCGTCGTATTGCATTACGAAATGCAATTCTCAGCTAGGTGAAGTGTGACATAATTCTTCTTTTTCTTTTTACAAATGAATTATGCTGATTCTGTCACACTTCAAACTGGATGCATATTAACCTCGATATGCGATCACACTACAATACATACAGACTTCAGATTGATTCAGAAAGTAGTTTTGAATCGGTCGGTTCAATAAAAAGTGGATCTATCTGACGTCTTTGTGGGATTTGCGTACATCACCAATAATTTGATAAAGCCTTATGCCGCAAGTAGTGAAGGTTATAATTATGATGATGAACTACTTTGTGAATTTGGAGATAATGGTACTAATAGGTGCGCATACCACAGTTGTCGAAAAGACAATCAAAGGAGCCGTTTAGTTGAATGGAATTTGTTATACTGCAAATGTATTTATTGAGAATTGAAGGTTTGGTATTAAAGAAAGCAAATTATTAGAAGCAGAGTCAAAGACACTGAAGTTGGCTGGAATATAACATGTATACATTAGGCGATTACCGAGGCATGTGTTGATAACACAAGTAAAAGTATCGATAAGCTCGCAGCTTTCTCAGGAGAAAAAGCAGTTGTACGCTAATTTGTAGGAAATAAGAACAATAATACCACCACGAGAAAAATTTAAGGTGCAACCCTAACTACTTCGTTAGTGGGATATGAATTTTTTGGCTTACAGTCCTTTTTACGGAGAAATTGAGTAAACAAAGTGGACACCTTTGGTGTCTACATTATCTTGAACATTCGTCATGATGCTTCGTTTCTCGGTCAAAGAATTAATGTTGTCACGAAGATTGTCAATAATAGGCTGATGCGAGGGTATGTTAGCCTTTTTTCCTTCTTGGGAAATGACCAATATTATTTCAGCTTGTGAGTTTAGACGTGGAAGGTTTACACTGATAGGGGAAGTCTACTGCAGAATGTGTAAAACAAATCTTATTTATGTTAAGGCGTGTTTCCTGAATATCTGAAAGGTTATTTTGAAACGGTCACCATTATCTATTTTGAAACTTCGAGAAACTTCGTAAGTGCTAGAAGTAAAAGAGACACAAACCGTTGTCTACATATGATACAAGCGTTTTGCACCACATTTTTTGCTATTAATAAAGAGACAAATTGAGAATTACTCTTGCATAATCTAAAGTGAGCATAAGGGCGAATTTAAAGATTTGGTTGAATTTGAATTGAGTATGTTTACAAATGTAATGAACGATAATATTTTACTTGTTAAAACGACAGAATTTTATAGTTGTTGAAAAACGAATGAATAATGATACTTACAATTAAACTAAACTAACTTAAAATAATGTGCAGATTATTAATTTGTGAAGTTGCGTTAGCATGAGCTAAACATAATTGATAGCTTGCATAATCAAATGTGTCACGAACCAACGTTTTGTCTTGAGCACATTTTGTTAGTGTGTCCATATGTACACCATGTCCGACATAGCATCACTAGTTCAATGCTGGCTTGACACCATCTAATTTGCTAAAGCGCATAATTTGCACTATCTTGCAGGATCCAAGCTCCACCATATGCGAACTTTTGACCAGCTAAATTTCCAAAAACTCTTTTTCTGTATAGTTTGCAGAGATAGGAACGACTCCACAAATGTCGTAGAATTCGAAACGGCACATTTAACGTTAGAGGAAGCGTTAGCCGCGATGGAAAAATTTGTCATAGCAGGCATATCCGAAGTAATTATATTAATTTTTTGTTCAAAATTAAAAGTTGCTTGTAGTGTAAATTGGTCACAAACTTAATGATTGAGAGTTAAACGTTGCGTTTTGACTGAATAAAAACAAGGTATTTTCGCAGGGCATACGCGCAGAATCTGGCTGTGGCAACTACCAAATGTACGTTTTCGCTGATTTTAATTATTGGACCTTGTGGCCACACCACGCTTTCTCAATTAAACACGGATTTGAGCGATTTGAAAGTATCTTTCTATTTTTTTTTTAACGGTTAGGCTTCCCCTAAGGAGGAAAATAAGGGAAATGATTTAGTAAAGATATTGCCTTATTGTTTTTTTCTTCTTTTTTATTCAATTTTTCACAATGAAGTACGTATGTATAAGTCGGCAATCAAACTAAAACCCTTTCTGTAAGGCTGTTTGTCGATCAGATGCTTAATATACACTCTTTACATTTTTTAATTTAGTTAGTGAATTGGCGTATGGTCGAAAGTCTCAGTTGTTGTGAAGTGGCAAGTGGCAAAAAGAATCAGCATTAATCATTATTCTTTAGTAAACTACAGATTTCTTAACGCTAAGAACGTTTGGTACTTCTCGTCGTGCAAAATTTACAAAATATGTAAGATGCGCATGTACATTCACGTATATATGCCAGTCACTTTACCAAAATAGTCATATTCTCCTAGTTCATTTGAAGTAAGGACCCTAATACAATGATACTTTATTTCGTTTTTCAGGTAAATAAGACCCGATTGGTAAGCGCAATGAAAGGAACCGTTTTCATTTTGTTTTATTAGAAAAACTAAATAAATCTATATAAATGCAAACGAACTAGCATATCGTTTAATACCGAAAAGTGAAATTAACATCAATATAAACAACAAATGTGTGAATTGATTAATGAATTAAAAACTTTTAAAAATATTGACTTAAAAGAAGAAGCATAAGGTTGAACTTTACTGATGCAGCTAAAAGAAGCAAAAGAATTGCTTAACCGCTTTGATTTGATGAATATAATTTAAAATCGAAAATAAAACGTCTTTATTGCTTGTTTTTGATTTCTTATAAAATAATATAAAGTACAAATCAAATTTTCAAACCATACAGTTGGTGCAAAATAAACATAAAGTATATAATTGGCTTGCAAATGTAAGCTAAACCATTCTCATTTTTTTCGCTGTGCTTTTCTTTTTTTATTTTGTTTGTTTGTGTGCAAAAGAGACCATATGTTGTACCACAAAATTTCATAAAAAGTTAAAAAAGCTGATGCTCCATTTCGAGAAACGGAATAACGCATTATTGTGTCATCCCTAGTCGGAAACAACAATGAAGTTTCGCTTATATTCTCTCGTCTTGTCCAGACATTCAAATTGTAAATTTTATAAATTTGTAAGCTATGTATATATATAATATACTTACATGTATATACGTACTCGTATGTGTGAATATAAATATATATACTTCTACGTATGTATGGGAAAATTTTTAAAATCAATTTACCATTATTCCATTATATGAACAATTTATAAATTAAATGTCTCCACCAAGCCTGCGTATATGAGCGAAGTTTCAAACAATTTTTGTGGGATGCTGTTTAAGTATGAGTATAGAGGTCCGTGAAACCTTTGGGATACTTCCCAAATAAACTAGTGGAGGAAAAGTATACCGCTGAAAGTATATTTTCATCAATACAAAAGTGGTGCCAAGAAAAAAAAAATTGTATCTAAATCTAAAATAGTAGTAAATAGTCTGGCGTTGGAAAATAACGTTTAAAATTCTTAAAATTATATAGAAGTTATATATATGTATTACAACTACAAGGCTCGATTAATCCTAAAACATATTTAAATTGAAGTAATTAACCGAATATGCAGTACCAAGTCTATAATACGAAAATTATTATTCCGAAATGCCATTTACCTAAAATAAGTACGCATATTTAAAACCATGCCTTCACCAACTGTATTTACTTTTAAGGATGGATTTTGAATTAATGTTTTTTTTATAAAAGTTTCAATTTTTGTTTCTTTTGTTCATTACCGTATGTTAATTTGGTATAACAACGTTTGCTCAAAATTATTTGTATTCATGTGTTTATAATAAATTCAGTTATGTCTATTTTTGAGTGTACTTAAAGTTAATTTGTAATTAAAGTGTAAATGAGAGCCAAGACAAAGTCAAATGAAAACACTTTGAAAAATCTTGCAATTTAACGGAATCTTAACTTTCTCTCACGATCACATATACTTGCACAACAAAAAGTAAATTTTAATTTGATAAGTTAAACTTCTCTTAGATCAGCATATATACCTAATTATACAAAATTTTTAGATTGCAATGCCGGTGTATTAAGGAGCAGAAAAGATTAAACTATTATTATATATCTATATATATATTAAACTATTTGCTATTAAACTATTATTATTTATATATATATATTAAACTATTTATTATTAAACTATTGTTATTAAATATATATATATTACACTATTTATTATTAAACTATTATTATATATAACATCGAATAATATATATATTATAATATAATAATGTATTTCTCACAAAGGTGTTCGGTATGGGAAGGAGTATGCCAAGGGATATAAAATGCATTGTAGTCTTCTATTTATTCTTACTATTGCCATAACTTTCGTTCGTTCGTTGTTCCAATATAAACTTGATAAACAAAAATCGTTTATCTGAACATTATGATGCTCAACCAAGTTGTTCTCTTGCCGTTTGGAAAACGTTTTGGAAAACATTGAAAAAGAAAAGTTTTCATTTATTGCCTCTAAAAATTACTATTTAAAACAGTTTTACGTAAAAATAACAGATAATCGCGTTCGGCTTAGAACATATCACTTTAGCCCGTCATTCGACCACAATTCGCCAATTTGTTTTGAATTTTCAACCCATCACCGCAGAATGAGGCATATTCATTTCGTCAAAACGTAGGCAACGTGCAAAAGGAAGCTTTAGAAAACCCACACATACAAGTTTTTAATCAGCACCAAATTGTGATTTGATTTTAATATCTCCGTTTTTCTGTGTGCAATGCCATAAAATCGACATTGGAAGTTGTTGTATGCAGGGTGGTATTGAAAATAGGTTACATCTGCCAGAAGACACGCCCACAGCACAACGTAAAGTAGTTTTTAAAACCCGCAAACAGGGTATTTTGCTCTGTACATATTCTATTCTAGCACAAAAAACAAGGTAGTTGCTGCAACCATGTGACAATTTTATTGGAATGGAGTTCCTCGAGAATGCGTAAGATGCTAAAGCAAGTTGAATTAAATTGTCTTCATATGGTGAAATCTTAATCCACTTAATGCAAACGTTATTTATTTATGTATTGTTTTATTTTTAATGACACTGCATAAAAATTAATTTTTATATAAGAGAAGAAAGGAAGCAGTAGTGGCAATGTTAAGAAATTACGTTGAGGTCATTCTATGATGTAACTTTAACACGAATAACTCGTTGACCAGGTAATAACTGAATATTCTAGGAGCGGCCTAAATAATAGAGCTGATAATCGTTTAGAATAACGTATGGATCTTTGAACTCTCTAGGTCATCTCCTGAAAAACCTCGAGAAGATATTCCGCCTTGTTCACAGAATCGTTAATGTGGAAGTCGGAATCAAGCTTAGGACCAAATATAACTCCTATATACTTAAAGCTGGAAACGTTTTTGAGTATATATTATTTAATGTGATGTAGCAAGGTGTTAAATTTTTACATTTAATTAGATTAAAGGACGCGCCGTTTATCACGCCCCAAGAATGTAAATTTTCTATGTACGTTTGAAGTAAACAACTCTGAATTGTTGAGTTAAATGAGGTGCAAATTTTTACCTTACCAATGAGCATTAACACTTTTTCAAAACCCTAATCGCTTTTATTTGTTTATAAATCAAAAAAATTTTGTCAATCGGTTTCGAAAACCAAATATAAATGGAATCAGTTTACTTATGTTCCGGGAAAGCTTGAAATACTCTACAATCTGGTTTTAAAAGATTAGTGGAAATTGATTTTCCCTAAAAAAACATGCTCGGAGTTTTTGTTGAAATTAAAGATTCAAATAATTGAGATAAGACATTTGGCTTTGCTATATCTCTGCGACTAGCAAGTTTCTAGGACCATTCTTATAAAAAAGTGTAATAAAAGTTGTTTTCCGAACGTGCGGGAAGTATCCTTTCGTTTAATAATTATTAAATGTACGTTTTAAAGTAATATATATTAAGTCGGCACAATACCGAAGAATACGGGAAGGAATTCCATGGAGATTGGGATGGCAAGAAACTTTCAGAGTGGGAAATTCACAGAATATTTCTTCTTCAGAGAAAGTATCAAACAAATAGATTTTGCAAGGGTAATTGACATGGGCGAGACAGTGAAATCTTCTCATATTGCATAACAGATGGAAATACTTTCATTTTCCGTTTAGAATCATCAAACTCATAAATAGCCTATGGATCAGCCCACAATTTACCTTTTATAGCTGGTACATAATCGTAAAGTGCTAAGGCTTTCAAAGGACTGAACTCACTACTTATTGTTAAGTGCGCTGTATAATTAACAATCCGTCCACTAAGCTCATACTTTCTAAATAGTTTGCGTTTAATGTTGCGTAACACACAACAAACATAAGATGTTGTAATTTAAGCTAGTGACGGTAAGGATTACAGAAGCAACCTATTTTCATAAGAAAAAAGAGAGCCAAAGGTCCCTACTCAAATTTTAAGGAAAACAACAACAATTGCTTTTGAACAGATTCAATTGAATCTGCATAACACCTATAGGAAGGAGAACACACAAAAGAGTCATATTCAAGTATTGGTCTCACTGAGCTCATGTATAGCCTTTTTGTAATGTAATGATCCTTAAGCTCTTTAGACCACCTCTTAATGAAACCAAGAACTGAGCTAGCTTTACCTCAAAAGAGCTCAATGTGCAAATTAAGACGTAACCTTTGGTCGAATAGAACCCCTAAATCAATGAACGAATCAGCGGTTCAGTACTGAATGACTTCCTTCTTAAGGAAGAAAGCTTCTTGCATTTTTTTAAATTTAATTTCGGAATTTAACTTAAAGCAGCAAGTTAAAGGAATGTAAGTTAAGCAGTTAAAGAATGTCGTCGGAAGTATTCAGCGGAGAGATTAGCGGTTTAAATATCACTAGAGTACTCAGAGCCATCGGGAAAAAAATGTGAGGGATATATGGACATTTTTATTTTGGAGTTGACAAAATAAAGGAAATTTTTAGGATATAGAGGTGGTCATCACATTTGAACGTGCAGTTTGTGGGACTTGCACAGTATGGTTATCAACAGACACTCCAGAATAGTCAGGAAGGAGGCGGATTTGTTATTTTTACTAACACCCTTTGAAGATTTAGACCGAGTAGCTTGAATGGCACCACTGGAAGGAGATACCCTTGCCACTTCTGCATAGCTAAAATGAGAAGGGCTTCTCGGCTTATTTATAAGTTTTTTATTACCGGCCGCCTCGGCGATAGCAGAAGCGCTACCGTTCTTTGTAGGCATAGATGGAGCGTTCACATGAGTCGACGAATCACATTTAGGTGAAGACGGAGATGAAGTACCACACGCTACACTACAAATTGGTCTCTTATAGACTGAGAGAGAAAAAAAGTGCTCCAGGTAGCGACACTCATCGAACATTATCTTCATCTTGATTTTTTCAAACTTTCCACAGAAAGTCAGGAGATTTTTGTATAATTCAGAAAACCCAATTCTTGCCTCCGTGAACAACTTATAAAAGTCAATCTCCAATTTCATACTGTCATGACATGACCAACGTAATCCCTTCCAAGAGTGCAACACGACCATTGGTACCTGCACACTTCGCATGACAAAAGCGTTCGCAAAGCCAAAAAGAAATGAATCGTTCAGAATCAAGGCCCATTTTTGTTCGACACAATGTAAAATACACTCCATGTCAAAAAGTAATAGACAAAATATATGCATGTACCACCTAAAAGGAAGCTTCATAGACCCTATAAAGTATATATTCCTGATGAGCGTGAAATTCTAAGTTGATCTAGTCATGGCTGTTCGTCCGTGTGCCTGTGTGGTGTATGTTGGTGGCATTCTTCTTTTCGTAAAATTGAAGATATCGAATTTCAAATTTTGTAGACACATTGGAAATTTCTGCACGCAGATTACTATTGAAAATGGGCCCAATTGCTTAGAGCAGAAGCCCGCAGTTTAGCATAAACTGGACGCAATTCCATTTTTCTTAACAAAAATTTTTGCTCCTTAGTCAGAAATTATTATAGTTAGAAAGCCGAAAGTTTCCACGTTTACTTTACGAAACTTTACTGTACTCTTTACGTGCAAAAATGTGAACAATCGGCCATGCCCACACAAGGTAACGAGTAATTAAATTCTATTGTTTTTACTTTTTCGATGTTTTAAGCTTATTTATCATAAGGCAAACAAGAAATTAAGATATATTATACATATAAAAATGAGTTAATTTTAAAATGCATATGGTAGACACCGCGATACATTGTTTCTTAATAATACCAGCGATATGGGTTTCAATTAAAAGAATTTGGAGAGTAAAATGCGAAAAGTATGGTGGTGGGTCGCCGAATATAACGCTCTTACTTACTTTCGTACCAAATTGTTTAAGTATTTAAGAGAGTGAGTGTCATACTACAGTAATGTAACTAAGTTCTGAATATTGTGAGTGAAATCACCATAGTAGGATGATCATTAGTGTAGGCACTTTTTTACTATTTATTTATATTTTAATTATTGTGAAATCAACTGAGCTAGGACGGGGTGAAATTAAACCCACCCCTACCCTTTGACTTCACAAGCTTCATCAAAATGATCACTGAGCAGACAGTAGGCGAAAAGTTCGTCGAAACTTTTCAATGGTTCTGCTAAGTAATTAAAAGCTTGGGAGGAAACTATTGATATTGTTACGGAAATCCCAAAACTAGTTCATTACAGCTAAGTAATTTTCCCAAATAATAAAGTTCCTAAACGAGGGAAAAACTAAATGGACATTCGCGGCGCGTCATGCAGCTGCGGACCGATCAAAACGATTAGTGGAGAAGCAGACAGGGAAAAGCCAAGTGCACATTCGCCGGTACGTCATGCAGCTGCAGGCCGATGAAAAGGATTAGCGGAAAAGCAGACAGGGATTAAAAATGAAACCATGAATTTTGGGTATAATAAAATGCTTGTAAAAATATATACAAGTAGAATATCTGCGGAAGACAGAGTTAGTAAAGAAAGAATAGTTGTGTTGAGCAGTCAGAAAGTACCGCCAAAAAATAAATTGTAAATAATCTGACATTTAGGAATATAATAGAAGATTGAAGTGCATTTTCTTTTCAATATCCACGATCTAGTGATACGGACCGTATCGAGGAGCGGAAATTTGTAACAATATTGATCGATTATTGAATTGTACGTTTTGTCGCCATTTTTCAATCATATCGCAGGACTTAAAAATGTAAAAATGTCCGGGAGAAAATTATGTGTACAAGGAAGGGCGTTTTTATGGTCCCGGGATTGCAGGCGAATACTTAAAAGTAATAAAACTGAAACAAAGATCATTTGTCTCGAAGCAAGATTTTTCAAAATGGAACGCAAAATAACTGCAAAAATTTTCATTCCAATTTCTTCCAATATATTTAAAAAAAATTTTTAGAGAAGTACTTAATATATTGTAGTGTGATCGCACATCGTGATATATATGCATCCACTTTGAAATGTGACAGAATTATGCAAAATCAGCATAATTCATTTGCAAAAAGAAAAAGAAGAATTTTGTCACACTCCTACTAAGTGCGAATTGCATTTCGTAACGCAATACGACGCTAGGCGCCCTAATTAAATTATTTCATCAAAATTATGCTTACGCTGACAATAAGATACGTTTGTAAAATTTAAAAATAAATAGCCGTGGAAAACTCGAAGCTTCTGGCTTCGCTTCCTATTTAGTGAAATGGATAAGCTCTTATCTGCATAGTAGGTCATTCAGGGTTTTGTTTAACTTCATCACCTCCTATGAATTCCCCGTGATGTCTGGCATACCTCAAAACAGCCACTTAGGACCCATTTTATTTAATCTATATATTAATGATTTGCTCTCGGTGATTAAATCCAGCCAGATCTTAATGTATGCTGATGATGTGAAACTGTTTTCTTCCTTTTTCGTACAATGGCAATCACATCCGCTTCAAATTGACTTGAATAATTTGATTGCATGGTGCTCGTTGAATCTTGTGAAACTAAATCTAAATAAATGTAAGAAGCTTTCTTTCTCAAGAAGGAAGTCATTCATTACTCAATATTTTATAAATTCGCACAAGTTGGCGGACGTCGATTCGTTCACAGATTTAGACCTTCTATTTGACCACAGGGTACGTTTTAACTTGCATACTGAGCTCTCGTTAAGCAAAGCTAGGTTCGCGCTGGGTCTCATAAAAAGGTGGTCCAAGGAGCTTGATGATCTTTACAGTATGGAAAGGCTATACATGTGTTTCGTTAGACCTATACTCGAGTATTCCCCTGTTGTGTGGTCTCCTTCATATAGGCGCTATGTAAATTCAATTGCAATTCAAAAGCAATTTTTACTGTTTGCACTTAGGAATTTGGGTTGGGACCCCATTGCCTCTCTTTCCCCCTATAAAAACAGGTTGCTTCCATTATCCCTACGGGCTCTTGAGAAACGTAGATTTGTTCTTGGCGTTTCCTTCTTAATCAATGTAATAAATGGAACCATAGACTCGCCTGCATTACTTGGTGAGTTAAGCCTTAATGTCCCTAACCGCTTCTCTAGCCACTTTATCTTGATTAAGCTTAGCCAATGTAAATACAATTATGAGCTGTTTAAACCGCTCAGAGTTGTTTGCAGAAACTTAAGTGATGGCTATCACTTAATCTCAATATCGGACTCTTTAAAGTCTATGAAAGCAACTTTGCTTACTACGCGTGATCTTCCTATGTCGTACTTAAACTAACTTGCGTTCGTAATATCTCACTTTTTTTTTCGTTTTTATTTATTTATACCTGAATTATTATTTTTAAGTTACTTTGTTTTTGTTTTTATTACTCTTCTTTTTTCATATCTTCCTTTATATTGTATACTAGTTCTTAAAACAATTAGTATAAGATTTACTTTTAAGTTGTACTTGAATTCGACAGCTAATTTTATTTAGTTAAATTTCATGTGTAAGCAGATAAAATAAAATAACAATGAAATAAAAAAATTAAATAAAAACAGATTGTGAATTAACAATTGAATCGAGCGTTTTATTCGCTATATGACAAAAGGCATTCCATTCGCTTAATTACCAGCTAAAGACAACTTCTAGCCGATCTCGTATTGGCACTGAAAGAAGTTGACAGTTTTGGCGGTATAAGCCGAACAGCAATGATTGATAATCACGTATGCTAAATATATACCACTTACATCTTTTAACACCATATATTTCCGATAACAAGACATTCCTCCTTCTTTGGTTGAAAATTGAATTTCTTAATTCAAATATTCGCCCATCACGCAAAAGTTAATATTTTCAAAATATTCAAAGTACTTTTCCAATTGCAGTTATGTAGATTAAGTAACTTTTTTTAAATTCAAATTTGCACTGCTCCAAAATTCCCTTAATTCCCTTAATTCCCTTAAAATAAATACGTCTCTTGAGACATTTTTTAATATTTTTCAAAAATAATTTTTTTTTAAAACACATTACGTGATCTTCTCGAAAATTATTATATCTATTGCTTTTGCTATCATCATGAAATATATTTACAATGGAAGTGGAAACAATAATGGTTAAGAACATCGTTTGTATATACAACAGTGTGAAGAACATCAGTTGTGCATACATAAGTGTATGCAATATTAAGAACATTAATTCTATGTAGCATCATATTTCGGTAATAAGTTGCTACACCTAATCTTTAATTTCATTAAAAAAAAAGGAAAACGAAAAGAGTACATGCAAAAATAAACAAGTCATCGCATTACATTGGTCAGCAATTGTAAGTTAAGTAATTTTGTCGGTTTGTCAAATTTTGTTAACATTGCCTATGTTTATGTAAAATAAGTGCATGCATGCACTTTGTAAGGTTAAGCATAAATTTATTATTTCCACAGGAATATCTTTGCTAATATAATATATATATATATATATATATATAGACATATGTATATAATTAAGCGAATACAATTAAGCAAATAACCTTTAAAGTTGAAGTAAATCCTCCTTATTTGTTTTCCTACCTGTTTTTCTTTTTGATTTAGTTTTGCTGCCTGAAATAATTAAAAATTTCCATGTTTGCATATTCACTGCTTTCGATGCATTCAACGCATTTAATTTTCATTTCAGTTTTGCACAGTACGGGTGTGTAATAACTCGACACAGCTCCATTCTCAATAATTAAAATTTTGGTTTTATACGCAACCTTTTTGATCAGCACACGCCACATCTTAGAGACTAAAACTTCCGTAAATTTTGTTGGTAATATCCAATTCGGACTGTCTTTTGCGGCAATGTTTCCATGTAACGCTGGCACCTCTTTTTTGGAAAGTGAGAAAGCAAATATAGTTTTATTTGCTTATTTTCACAACTCGTATAAAAATAGACCATTAGATAGATGTAGAATTTTTCAAATAGTAGTAAAGATGCCATAATGAAACCGTCAATAGTTGTAATGGCGTAAGAGCTAAAAGAACAGATAAAACTGTTTACATAAATTGTGAACGCTATCTTATTCCGAAGACTTACTGCTTTTCAGGGATACTGCTGCGCAGATATTTTTAACCAAAATAAAGCAATTCGAAGAAGCATCAACAGCAATAGGTTGAAACTACCTGCCTAATAATAACTGACACTTCATTGATGTCGGAAATGTCGCTAAGAGAAAATGATTTTGATTGCACATTTCACGCAAAACATTACATTTTTCTTTTTAAGAAGCGAAAAAGTCACTGTTATGTTTTCAAATTGGAGTTATTTTCAATTTTTCTAACAATTGGTGCGAACTTTTTCATGGACTTCTAAAATTGATTTCTGTAGATTTTAATATCTTTCCGAATTCATCTATTTAAACTTCTCCACTGAGTTTGTCCTCTAGACCGCTGTTATGTCTAACCCGATACATTTCTCATTTGAATTAGTATGTGTTATGTAGTATGTATGTATGTAGCATTAAAAGTATGCACAGGTAGGCGTTTCCTCATTGAAGTAAACTTGAGAATTGAAGAGAATTGAAGACAATTGCATGCATGAATGATGTTAATAATGGTATCTGATGGTCTATTTTACACTTTTCAAGCAAAAAAAAAAAAGATTATGAGACATGTAACGTTCCAAATATTATCCGTGACTTTTATCTACATAAGAAGACCTTGAAATATCTGTAATCAATTTTTTTTTTTTAGTGTGCTTATCAAAAGTTTCACCCGTTTTTTTATGGAATTGTCACAGTCACAAAAATGAATATAGGAAGTTGCATATACGTGATCACCCATGCCCACAATAAATAGAAATCCACTCAAAAAAAAACTAACAATTTACTCATATTTGTGTCTACAACTTTTATATCCGTTTAAATATTTCCGAAAAGCTGTTACTCAGATATTCTTTAGGGATGGATACGTGTTCGGTCAAAAAATGTGTGAACAGGATGGGCGTAAGCGATTAGCGCTATCAAAATTGAAAAATAGCTACATGCACTGTGAACATGGTCTGAATTTAAATCGTTCCCCGTTTTAACACCGACAAATTTGAACATATGTTTGTTAACTAAAAATTCAAGCAGAATGTCTCTTTGAATCCTTGGATATAAAATTTGGTGGAGAAATAATTTGCATAAAACTAAGATTGAATCTTTCACGCATAACGGGGTTTTTCGATAACTTAAAAACGCTGATGTGGACATTTATAATCGAAAATAAAGTCGCCATAAAATCACAATAACAGAAAAGAGATACATGATTAATCGACATCATTATGAAACGAATAAAAATAATTACAATGGCAATTGGCATTAAAATAAATACGTACGTACATAAAAATTTTTTTTCATGTTATATATAAAATGTAAAAGTAATATGACTGTCATCTAATTGGTTTCTATAGGTTTGGAATCAAAAGAACCTTCTTATAAAGGATCCTCTCTCTATTAGCTCTTTAGTTCTTGTGTTTACTTCCATATTGCTTTATTCTTAATTTGGGAGCTTTAATGAAAAGAAAAAGCTCAAAGGTTTGGTTTCAGTATTAAACAAATTATGATAAGTTCGGTAACTTGTTAATGGGCAGCGTACAATATTAGAATACAACAATTTGAATTCCCCACTTCACAATGCATTTCTTGCGAATATCTCTTTGAAGCTTTTAGATATTTAGGGTTTCATTTGTCTACCAACTGCTATAAAACGTATTAGACGCTCCATCATAAAAAACGTGGAAAAGAAAGCATAGCACAAAATGTACCGCGTCTAGATTTATGCTCTAGATTCATGCGTCTAGATTTATGCTTTACAACAATAGAACGAAAATAAAAGAAGATTTTAGTTACGAAGTTTCATAATCTGTATCTGCCTTCAAAGCATTTCTTACAATGTATATGTAAACACAAATAAAACTAAGACAGAAAATCTAGCTTTGATCTCGGAAGTAAACGCTTGAAGGCCTGTTTTTCTACCGAGTATGGAAGTCAAATAAAAAATTAATCAGTGCATTAAAGTGCAAAACAGACCAGCGGTGTTATTTAAATTTTCTAGTACTTTACATTTGCTGCACTAACATTATTTTCCAAGGATGTTTTCAGTCGTAGTATGCTTGTTTGTAGTCACCACTGAAGGCTAGTAGAATATTACATTTTTCATTCGAAAATATTCATTCGAGACTGCATGAACTACACTGTCTTTATTCTACTCGGTATGAAGCCAGAGAAAAGAAGCGTTATAATGTTCAACGTTTAGTTAGTTGTGTGACGATTTTCTCTCACAGTAATTTAGTGCCGGAGTACTGTGACTAAGCTTTTGTTTAAAATAATTCTTTTTCGGTTTAACTTCTTGTCTTTTCGTAACATTGTTTACTATAAAAAGAACAATAGTAAACAAAAGCCGTTTACAAAACAAATTTTATCTTATTTGCAGTAATCTTCGCTGTATTGTGCTTCTGACATAAATTTAATATGAATATGTTGCATAGCTTCGGGGGATGTGATGGAGGTAAGTTATAATTATGTTTGATTCAGCCTACGTATCACTTTTATTTTTGTGTTATGCCGTTCTGCTTTTTTTTCTTTAATGATGCAAATTATCACTTAAGTGTTCCCTTCTTTTACTCTGCTATAATTGACATATGTGCGCGTACATATCTGTGTGTATAATAGTATTCATAGTGTCAACATATGTTAACCCTTTGGAGCGCATTTTTTCTTACCTATTATTCGTTCCCTTTTTGGCCTTGTACTTTGTTAACAATTCTGTAATGTAACATGCTATGAAATCGTAATTTTGTTGTAATTGTAACATGGCAAATCAAAAGTGCATAAAAGGTATAATACATTTGAAAAATATGTAGCACAGATTAGTGCAGTTGACTTTAAATACCAGAAAATATATTAGTGTAGAAGAAAACTTATAACTCAAGTAACGCAAAAGTCTACTTAAAGTCCAAAAGATGTTTGTTAATTATAACGGGAACTAAAAATTGATTCATTTGGTTTTTCCGTTCAAGTGGAGAGCAACGGCAAGGAGTTAAACTGCGGTTAAGTTTGTTTTTCTAAAGAAAGTTTGCAATATTGATCGAATGGTGATAACAGTGGTCAATTGACTGACTGTTTAAGACAAAAGGCTA
Organism: Glossina morsitans morsitans; assembly: GCA_001077435.1. Classification (NCBI taxonomy): domain Eukaryota; kingdom Metazoa; phylum Arthropoda; class Insecta; order Diptera; family Glossinidae; genus Glossina; species Glossina morsitans. The sequence goes on from CCAG010014368.1 coordinate 55,377, forward strand.
AAGCGATTTTGCTATCCATCCCAACCAAGGATGAATATGCACTTTATTGCGTTGTTTGACCGAAGACGCAAACAGATAAGCAAGTCTTCGTGATAAGCAAAGATAAGTACCATTTACATTTCCAGTTACTTAAAATAAAACATGAAAGTTAAATAAATTAAATAAATAAATAAAATAAGTAAAGTAAATAAATCAGTTACGAAACGAAATTGGTCTTTGCTGTTAATACTAGTAGTACGGACCGTTGTGATACGTATACGTACATGTACGATTGTGCACCTATAGTGCGCAGATGTTTGCTAATATTATCTTCTTCATTCACTTGTAGTTTAGTATGGATCTTATAAGCTTTATCAAGAGTTTATTGATGTTATCAAATTCAAGCTCCTGTTGTGGTTGTTGCCGTTGTCATTTTTTGTTGCCTGCTGTTTCCTGTTATTCTTAAGTTTTTTTTTCGTTATGACAATTAGAAGCTTGTCGTCCATGATTACGGCGTTTAGTTAATTCGTTTTCGTTTTACATAGGTCGTATAAGTATGTGAAGGAATAACAAGTACTATAATTACTTATTATTATATATATAATTAAAAAATAGAAATTATATTAAATGGCGTGCCATGTTTTTCACGGAATGTTGCTAATAAAAGAAAAGATTCACTTATATGCGAGCACTCATAAATTTGGGAACATTTTTAATTTCCGGAAAATGTTAATTACTTTTTAATAATTATATAACGAATTATTACAAAATTGTATGTCAACGGTTGGCAAAAGCGGCTTGCAGATTATTTGGTGCTCTGCAATAATTTCTGAATAATTGTTGCGTCTCTTTTGTTTCATTAATGTCAAACAAAAAGAATGTTGGCGAACTCATTCAACGTTCAGGATTATTTCACTCGATTAGGACAATGACTACTTATTTCGTAACTGCTATCACAACCAATTTCGGACGAGCACGTTGTACATTGTTCATAAAAGAAGCTATTGAAGCTGTAATTAAAAGTAAGGGTAGAAGGTTGTATTTGCCAAGCATTTATTCAGTTTTGTAAAGATCCAACATTCACACTGTTAGGTGTATTTTTATTTCATAATTATTTTTTGGAATATGAAATTCGGCACTGAATACATCACTCAACTAAACATTTTTTCATATACTTGTATTATATACAGCAAGCGTGACAAGATAATTTGTTCAATGTGAAACGAAATTTATAAACAACATACAAATCTAGTCATAGAACACTGAATTTTTAATTTTAAATATCTGACGAGTTTTGGGAAGGAATTTTTTTTATTTTATTTATTGGTTATTCATACTTAGTATTCAGCAAAAATAAATTAACAGACGAATTCGATTGATTTTTAGAAATAAATCGTTTGCTGAGTATTAAAGCTGAACTACAAGGTATATAATCAAAAATAGACAAGAAATGATGAAGAACAAATAAAAAAAGTAAATTCATGTACAAATAAATAAGAGAAAAAATGGAATAAATTCATGCATACATCTAGTACGGAGGCACACTCGCAGCCGGCGTAAATTCGAGTTAGGAGTGAACCCCTAAAACAAACCCCAACCCCAAAACATGCAAAAGCTTGGCAACCGATAGCGGCGAACATATCCAGTTAAATTTGCGAATCATACGAAGATATCAAGATTGGAAATAAATTTCGACAGAGCGCGCTTAGTAAGGAGAGTGGAATTAATAGAAATTGAAGAATCCGATATTGAGATAAAATTATGGATATCTTTTCAATTTTGGCAAATGCTAAACGGGTCAAAGAACTCATAATTACATCTACGTTGGATGACTTTTACGGGAATATAAAGTTCCTAGAGAAACGGTTAAGAACGTTGAAGTTTATCTTGTCTAATCATGCCGGCGAGTCAATGGTATTGGTTAATCCTCTGGCTAGCGACTAACAGAAGCACATGAATTTGTGTTAACTGTTGAGGATTTTTTAATTATGCAAATGGCGTTCAAGCACTTTATCTAGAACTCCGTGATAAAGAATTAAAGACGTGATTTTGATTCGAAGTGATAATTTCATCTTTTTTATTAGATCAAAAAGAGGTGCTTATATGCTAAAATGATTATCTTATAAACTATGTATGTTTCATATATCAAGGCGTGAGAACGATGATCATAATGAATTGTTTGTCCATGTCAGCACAGGATGATAGCACCCTCTTCACTTACACAAAATATGCTGACACAAACAATATCGCTTGTTGTTGTTCACAAACTCTTCTAATATATAAACAAATACAGAAAAGTTGCATTGATGGGCAAACGCCCATAGCATGACTACCTTGCACACTTGCATATATTCACAACGCATATTTTTGCATGAACAAGTATCATTTATTAACTTATCTAAGAAGGAAAGACCACGATTAAATCTACTTTTCTGAGGTGGTGTTACGGCTAAAAAAACATTTTATTTTCATAAACAGGCAATGAGACAATCGAGTGTCAGCCCAACTTTTTAAAGGCAAAGAGCAGCAACTCTTTTTGAAAAGATTCAAGAGAACTAAACTCATGCCCTATTGTAATTAAAGGATAATCAAACTATTTGGACCACACTTTAATAAAACCTAGCGCTTTATTTAAAGAGTGCTCCATGTGCAAATTAAAACGCAGTGTTTGGTCGAATAGAATCCGTAAATCTATAATAAAATTTATATTTTTCTATATTTGTGATTCGATAAAATACTCATTAGTGAATGAATTACTTTTCAAGAATGAAATTTTCTTGTATTTTGATGGGTTCAGATTAAAAGAGATGCAAGCAAAAGAAAGACAACAGTCAGCATACATGGAATGGCTACGGCTGAATTTAATTACAAGGGGAAATAATTGTTGTATAGGATGAATAGAAAGAGGTTCTAAATGACTGCCTTGAGGGTCACTTAACGTCACGGGGAAATCATTAGAGGCAATAAAGACAAACAGAATCCTGAATGATTATTCATTTCAATGAATGTAGAAGGAAGCAAGAAGCCTGGAGTTTGAAGATCAATAATTTATGGCTAACTAGGTAAGAAGCTTTACTGAAATCAGCGTAGACGATATCCGCGTGCAGGCTATTGGAAAAAGCCTTGAAGACATGGCAAGTAAACTTTAAAAGGTTAATAACAGTGGATCTTTCTTTTAGAAAGTCATGCTGAATTGGAGATATAGAACATTTGATGGCGAAAGCTACTTGTTGAATAATAATTGGTTTAAATAATTGCCAATCCCCCCCTGGAACCAAACTATATTTTGGTGACCCTAAATCTTGTAGTTCATCGTTTTCTGAGATGATCAAATTCGGAATCGAAATAAAGTTTATGATTTGGTATGGGTAACTATCAGACCGAAGTCAGCGGTAGAACAATTTTGTCGGAAGTATTCAACATAGAGATTCAAGTTTGCAATACCATCAGGGGAATCGGAGCCATTAAAAGAGGTATAGGAGAGCTATATGGAAAACTTTCATTTAGAGTTAAGATATTGATAAAAATTTTGTAGTATTAAAAAGAAGCGAAGATTTTATCATTTGAAAATATCTGCGATAAGTAGTTTAAATATCTACAGCCACTTTTCATATATTTTTTTAAAAGTTTGATTTTTCTATTTTTATTGTAGTCAACTAGTTTGTGGAACCCTGGTTGGCAAATACTTCGAAAGAGGATTGTCTAATTGCAATGGATGCAGAAATAGCTAGGGTTAATACATTATAATATGGGGATATCAAGGTGTGTGCGATATGAAATTTAATCAATAAAATATTAGTATTATTGACATCATATTGCATATTTGAGGAAGTGGGATTTAACTTGTTGTAATGATTCAACGCCACTCTGCTTGCAGTGAAAGAATACACTAATTGCTGGATAATAAGGACTCTCGGGTAAACTAAAAGGTGGACAACGATTTTCAACTATTTCAGGGAAATTGACAAAGTAAATATATCGCAGTCCGCCATTACAATTAGGAGTACTGTTGTATTGAAGTAGCTCTATCAGATGTTGAAGAGGATGCCATACAGCCTTGAAAATTAAAATCCCCCAACACTACGACCATATGAGTAAGTTTAGGTTTTTCGGCTACGTCGGAAATAAAGACAACATGTTTCTTATGAGTTTTGCGTTTGGCGGAATATGGGAGCAAATTACATCGAACTGTTTATCACCAATTTTCGCCCAGTCCATCGGCGAGAGAAGAAGGAAATTCAAATGAGTAGAACAGAAACGCAGCTGATATACATAAAAAAAATTAGTATTTCGGGGTTTATCACAAGGAATACATTATTTTACTAAGGATCCTTGCGGCCATAATGATTTATTTAAGACGATTTAAATTGACGGATGAGACTATTGGGGCGAGGTAATATGTCTATGTTATCACATGAGGTGTTCGGTTACAGTCTTGACACAAATATTGCTTTTCACGGCGGTTCAGCTGTCAATTAAGCGTCATTCGTTGTAGAAGCATTAGGAATTCAGGGTTAAGAATTTTTAAGCCAGTTGTACAATTTGCGCACAACTCTATCGGACGGCACTCCCGTGCTACTCTCCCGAGTAGCAACCAAACTGGGTTGATGTAACAGCTTTATGCGAACTTGGAGGTGAAGGAACGCAAACTACACTACTAGTTGGTCTTTTACAAGTTGGAGGAGATGCTGAGTGCTTCAAGTAAAATTAAAACTATAGTCAAGTACCTTATTGCTTGGAAATTGATTACGAAAGGACCACATCCACTCTCCGATCCCAGACGGCGCAACATCGGCAAGGCAGCTGAAAATTTTAAATTGAATCCGGTAGTTGCAAAACTCCTCCCTCGTCGGTTGCTTCATCTCTGTATTTTGCACAAATGGATTGCAATGAATAGCACTCCAGCAGATGAAAGATGCTGTTTTTTCGAATATTTCATTAAATTAGGTTAATTGGTTTCAACTCCAAAAAATGATGTGTGTCTGAAACTAAATATAGCAAGTTTGGTCGAGAATTACTATTAATCTTTTTGATGATCCTAATGTAGAAGATAGACAAGGTACAATATACATATATCGTAAGAAATCCATTACACCTTCAAAGTTGAAGATCTACCTCAATCCGTGGAAAAAGAAACTCATCTTAAATATAATGTCCAATTTACTAATGATATTCAATAGGTTAAAGGCGAATCAAACATCGTTGGGGACTCTCTGCCCAGAGCTTTCGAAACGCGTAATGGAAAAGATATATGGTTTTAAACAAACGGAGATGACGCCGCTAACACATGAAATATGATGCAGAGGAGCCATAAAAATTGCATGCCACACAAATTCAGAACGTAGAGCGATCTGATTAACAGCTGAGAAATACTTTTGGCCCGAATCGAGAATTCATGATCAAGCAAATGTATTTCACGCCAAAAGTAAAAAAATTTCGAGACGCAATAAAAAAGATCTGTACATGGAATAGATGGTCCCAAAGCTATACACATAGATGTTGTTGGTCTGCTTTGTCCGTCCAATGGCGCCCGTCATGCACCTACCATAATCGACAGTTTAATATGCTCATCTAAAATATAATTGAGAGAAATCTCTACCAATATTACTACCAAAATTTTTATCAGCAAGTTCGTTGTAGGTTTTAGTGCACCGCAGACAATTACGAGTGATTATGGAAGTAAGTTTATTTTAGGTTCCCTTATTGAAGACAAACAAAAATTTTACGCATTCAGGAAATCATAAGACTCCTTATCACCCTTAAGAAAACAGCATGATCGAGTATTTGCATGGACAACTAGCAACCAGAGCCAGGCGAAAGGCGTTGAAAGAAAAAGTTACCTATAACTCTATTAGATCTATGAATCAAAAATTCGATATATGTTGTGTAGATAAAGCTTTGAACAGTGAATCAACAAAAGCATCAATAACACGAAAGATAGGCTTGAATTAATTCCACCATTTATGACAATGAGGACTATTACAAGATGCGCCGTGAGTGTTGATAGATAATAATTCCTCGCATGGTTATTCGTTCATTGTGAAACAATATTTCGTGCCAGGACAACCATAGCTCACATACCTTTGTTTTCTCCGTCTATCTGGAGGAGTTTGTTGTTATAGCAGAATATTTAGGCATCAAAGTTCCATTTTCATGCTACTCTTAATATTCAAAGTTTTAAATAAAATTTGTGACAGCTCTCTATGAAAACTGCGATGTATACATACATAAACAAATATTGAACTTGACAGGCACAATGTAGGTAGGGTGCGTAAAACACGCTAAAATTTTGTGTATTCGTTCGCCAAATGCAGGTGCAACCACATCTGGTTATGCGGGTTGTCATTTATTACGTTAATAGGTTTCAAAAGCTTGTAACGCACTACAGTCACAAAACAGTAAGCTATACCATGAAGACATTATGTTCATTCATTGACTTTGACCTTGATGTTGATATAGACTAGATCAAATATTTGTGCCCTCAGAATTATTGTGATAGGTCAATTTTTCATCGTCAGCCTCAATGCCATGCCAAAAATTTTGATTTTGATATCTTCAAAGAATGCTTTCGAATAGTGATGTGTGACGTCCCTTGACTTCAGCTAGTATATTGCTCGATGTCACCGTCTGCAATATTTGTTGTATTCCTTTCAGAAATTTATCATAGTTCTTCGTCTGTTATTAATTGCGAATAAGCTGAATCTGAACTAATTTTGAATCGGCTGAGTTATTCTCTACATGTTAGTTCGTCAGCGCCGACTACTACTAGCTGAGTTAAAAAAAATCATTCTCATATTGATTGTTCACATAATATAGCACATGCTGAAATTCAATGCCTTCCACCTACACCTCAATATGAATGCTTTGGAATATTAAACAAAAGAGAAAACGAGTAATAAGCTAAAATTAAAATAAATGGGAATTAATTTAAGTGCGCAATAATTTAATTGAAGATCGCGATGTTGTAGGTTGAAGATAGCAATGTAAACAGCCACGCAGTTTAAATTTTTGATATAATATTTAGAACATGGCGGCAGACACGTATTGCTTACTGCAATATTAGACAGCGCTATGATGACGACGATTTAAACGTTGTCAGCTCGTGTAAAAATAGAAATGACATTTGTTTCATAAATTAATTGCGCAACAATTCTGTTTGTTCATGCAATGTGATGTGGTTTCCGCTTCCTTTGGAATCAATGTCAAATAATAGATCCTCAAGTCCTAAATACCGTCAGCTATATATTTATACAGATAATGCTTGTTGTAAATTATAATACATATATGCTGAAGTGGACGTCCATAAATACATCCATATTGAAGTTGACGAGAATGTACGTAGAGTGTGAAACGCTAGTAATGAATACATAAAAGAGTTTAAAATCACTCGATTTAACAATACTTTATTCCGTTTTCTTTCAACAGATGCTGAAGTTAAAGAGCGTTTGATAGCTAATGTGAAGAAAGAAGTGAAACAATTAATGGAAGAGGCCGTAACTAAACGTTGTGTGCATGAAGAGAGCAGTTCCGTGACGTCGTTATGTGGCGCTGTAGAAGCTTCTCTAAGTCATGGTCTTCGACGAAGAGCTTTAGGTCTGTTTAAAACTTCCTCTACGACGGCTTTGATACAGAAAATTTCCAAAAATTGTCCGGAAGCGGATTATATAAGTCGCCGCTTGTTAGATTTTGAAATTGCAACTGAAAGCTGTATAGTTGCGGGTAAACGTTCCTGTTCGAGTAGCGATAGCATTATTAAACCAAAATTACTAAACAAAGGTTTTAACAGCAATTCGGTAACAACGATCAACACCGTATCTGGTACATCGACTCCACAGTCGGGTGTAAAGTAAGTATTACTAGGTTTCGGGTTGAAAAGCGATATTTCTTATTTACGAAAATGAAAGCATTAAGAAAGCTCGTTTTACTCACAAGATACTTGTGGATACGGATGGCCTTGTACGAAAAACGTTTATCGAAGATAATTGAGCATTTAGTGAGTAATGCTAGTAGTTACTACGATCGCGATGCCTTGGTGGCTGACACCGATTATGGTTCTATACTAAGTTCATTGCTGGTAGGTCCATGCGCTTTGGAATTCACCAAAGCTAAAACAGTTGATCATTATTGGTCAGATCCTCCAGCCGATGAATTAGTAAGTACGCATACTTAGTTTTATATAATGATGGGGAAGTTTTTAATTATTGTAATTAAATTTTTTGTGTAAGATTCAAAGACATCGCATAAGTTCGGGTAATCGTACCCCGCCCACTTGTCATCGCCCTTTGATAAATTTTAAGCGTAGCTTACACACGAGCTCAGAAGATACTAGCAGCGGTTCATATAAAGTAAGTTCACCGGCCACTGTAGCTAAAGATTATGTGGAATCCCTGCATCAAAACTCCCGGACTACTTTACTATATGGTAAAAACAATGTCCTTGTTCTACCAGTAGGTATTTCAGTGAATTGCTTGAATTTCAAATAACTTTTTGAAATTTCGTTTATAGAAGGATCTCAACGAAGCCATTCCAGGTTATTTAAGTCTTCATCAAACCATACAATCGCTAACGATTAAATGGACTCCAAATCAGCTAATGAACGGTTACAGTGACAGTGATGCTAAAGATTTGAGCATTTATTGGGCATACGCTCTGAACATTAATGTTGACGAAATCGTTTATGTGCATTGCCATCAGAATCGTGGCGACGATACGGGTGGCATTATAATACTAGTAGGCCAAGACGGCGTGCAACGACCGCCTATACATTTTCCAGAAGGGGGTCACATGCAAGCATTTTTGAGTTGTTTCGAGACTGGTCTTTCACCGTATGGTCAATTAGATCCACCGCTATGGTCCCAGCGAAGTACTGGGAAAATGTTTCCTTGGACAAAAAGTGTAAGGAGAACAATTTTACCGTCGGTGATGGAAACAGCAATTGAAACACCTATTGATTATGTCTTCCGGGTCGTTGGCAAAAGTCAGCATGAAGAGTTCGGTAGGGTTAACTTCCATGTCCTTTGGAAAATTATTAGAAGTTTTTATTTCCTTTTAGTCGCCATACATTCCATTTTAGAGCTAGGATGTAGTAGTCCGCGACGTAAACATTTAAGCAGCTGTTCAACAACGGGGAGCAGTGATTGTTCGAGTAAAAGTCTGTCAATGGAACAGAGTATAACCGATACACCTTTGGTAAAATTTTTAAAAAAATATTTGTGATTAAGAAGCTGATTGAAAGATAACTTTTTCGCTAGATACATATAACTCAAACTACCAGCATAGAATTGGTTTGTTCTACAATGAGACGTCAAATTATTTCGAGAGCATTTTATGGTTGGTTAGCATATTGTAGACATTTATCTACAGTACGTACCCATTTATCAGGCTTAGTGCACGGGTTCATAACACCGAATTGTAAGTATCTTTTGAAGTTTTGATGGCGTTGAACCAGATCCAACATTCCAAACATTGTATCTTATGTGTCTAGCCGTATGATGAAATGACTTAAAAAAAAAGTAGAAAAACGAGTTTGTCTTACAATTAATTATGCTGAGTATTCAGTCGACATAAATTTGGATATCCTTGTAAAATAGGAAAAGCTCAGTTATTCGCTAATTAAGCGGCACTTTTGAAGGATTGTTTTTGTCAATTTTTTCATTTTATGTTATATTTAATTCCATCTCTGATAAAAACGCAGCTGCTTTCTTATGTCTACATTTTACTTTTCATATGATCACTATTCTTTCGATAGGTTCTTTAATTGTAGTAACAGTCTTTTTTTGATATTTGGTGTATTCATAAACGTAATGATTATAAATTATGAAAACTGTGGAAGGAAAGTATACAGAATTTGCCAGTTCTTATGTGACGTACCTATTTCTTCATCATGTCATTCCGATGGGTAATTGAAAAATTTTATTTTTACTGCCCACGTTCACTGTATATATCAGTATTTTATAAATTTTAAATCATTTCTCAAAGAGTGTAATTTGAACCGCTAATTAAAGTGGATGTGTTGTGCTTGTTTAGTAAATATAAAAAGACCTTTTTATCACTGAACGCTCATGTAAAAAGGATTTGAACGGGAAACGCATTTTTGATGACTTGACGAATGTTTTTGAGCACAGTGGGTTAAGGTTGTGATTGCTCTAGCTATTGTCACGGATGTTGACAATATGTATGCTACATTCTTCAAATTCGAATCACATACAAATTCGCAGTAGGCTTCACCAATAAAATTTACATCGTTTTCAAAGGAACAATAAATTCACCCAGTTGTTCAATATTGCTGAAACTGTTATAGGTCCTACTGGTGCTATCGGTCAGTTTGTTGGGATGTGAAAGTTTCATTATTTGATTAGCTTGAAACCGGTAAAACTATAACAGGCCAGTCTCATTAAAATCTTCTAACAATTGAATACAAAAAACCGCAGGAAATTTTTAGCTTTAGCGGCCTGGAAAGGCCAAATTCATGGAATTATACTAAGAATTATTGGGAGTATCCAACATAATCTTTGGAGACGACAGGCTCTTATATTTACATCTGTTTTCAAAACTCTAAAAATTCCCATGTAGTTTTTGAATATACAACTTTGTTGGTGTTTTGCTCTTTTGACTCTATTAGGCTTTCTTAAACTCTACTTTCAGTGGCTGCTGATGAATTTGGCTTGACTCAAGAGAAATGGGAAACTATGCATGAAAATGGTATCGTAACTAATCAAAATGAGATAAACCGTTTAGTATACTTTGGTGGTGTGGTTCATGAATTACGGCAGGAAGTTTGGCCGTATCTTCTGGGCCACTACAGGTAAGCGTTTTATGTTAAGTCAAAAAATTTTACAATTTTTCACCACCTTTCAGCTTTGGATCGACAACTGAAGAGCGTACAAAAGTTGACAACATTACTAAGCATTATTATGAAACGACAATGAGTGAATGGTTGGCCGTAGAGGCTATAGTTCGTCAACGTGAGAAAGAACAAAATGCCAAAGCATTAGCAAAAATATCATTAGAAAACAAATGTAACGATTCAAGCGTGCCGAATAAGTTTACTTGCGAGTCTACGGAAAAACAAAATTACAATAACGATTTGGATAATGACGTCTTTGATGACCACGATAATTCTGATTTTTCGGATACAGGTATAGAATTTGATGATGACGTCGTAAACAATATTGGAAATTGTGAGGAAAAATTGGAAAACGATGTGGACGAAAGTTTTACAAGCATTCCATATAATGGTGAAAAATCACGAACAAGATTTGAGAATGAACGTAATGTGAAAATCCTGGAAAATAGTGAAGTTACGTTTAATGATAAAAATAAGCAAGGATCCATAGACCTTAAAAAAGAAGAACAAGTAAGTTCTGCGGAAATAGAGGAGTCATATCAAGAAGCTATTGTAAGTTTTGAAAATCTTGACTTCGCGGAGTCTTTAGTTTTGCAAGATAATTGCTTTGCTGAAACGGAACTAGAGATGGTGTATACTCCCGACCAAAGTGCTTTGCTTTTGTTAAGCATAAAAAGTTCTCCTTCCACTTCTTCCTATGAGACTGTAGGAAATGAATTTGTTGATGCAATAAATAATACCGCCAATGTAGAGACGGAAGAAATCTCGCAGGACGATGCCGAAGAAGTATCCGAAGATAATAACCGTAAATATCATAGTGTAGATGATGTACGGTACGGTAATAAACGCAGTAATGGTAAACCTACACACGCGGTGATTATAACACAGGCTGCGTCAAATGATACTTTAGAATGTATGACTGATGAGCACACTGAAGATACATCTCGTAAAACCAGTTTGACTTCACCGATCAACGAGGATATAACTGTAGTAGCATCTCTTGACGCATTAAAAGGACCCAAATCACCTTGCGTATCACCGGCCAGTTCCAATGGCGGTGTATATAGTGTAAGTTTCTTAAGATTTAATTACCTGTTTTGCATTTACAATCCTTTCAAGTACTTAATAGTAGGTCTTTCAACAGTTGTTTTTCGTAAAATTTCGGTTAATGTGCTGTAACGAGTCTTTGGCTGTCGCTGAAGAGAGTGTCCCTCTGTCATTCAGGGATGACGACTAAGCTGAGCTAGCCGTCCCCTATCCGTCAAGGTTACCAGTTCTATCGGTTATTCAGGGATAACGACTAAGCTAAGCCAGCCATTCCCTATCCGTAAAGGTTAGCAGGTCTATCGGTTATTCAGGGAAGCTAAGCCAGCCATCCCTTATCCGTAAAGTCCAAAAAAAAAAAAACTATCCCTATCCGTACCGTCAACTAGTTATGTAATCCGTGACTTACCTCTGGCTACTGTAACAAGACTGAAAGGATGAGCGTGTTGCGACACGGTGGTTTATAGTCGCGATCACGATCACTGTTCCGTTACATAGATGTTTTGACTATACCTGCGTTACTACTTAAACACTCACTTGCATGTGTGTTGTAACGATATTCTTACACATCTCTTATTATGTACGCCATCTTAGGTATGATCGGCCATGTGTACATGGCCGCTTTGCCTGCATCTACGTTATAATCTCAGCTCTTACTTATGTATTTATTATAATGCTACTCTTATGTATATCTTATTATTCGTGCTACCTTAAGTACCGACTCGTATGATTGAATATGTATACATGTTCTTATGTCTGTCTTATGCTGACCTGGGTACCAAATCGTACAATTTTGTACACCGCGAAACCGTTGTGTATGTGAATCAATTATTTCTATATTAACCCTCTCTAACCTAAGAACCAAAGGCGTATTGCTGGCATGTATAGGAAATACTACGGCATATTTATTTAGTATTAAGAGTATTGTATTGTCATAATTGGTAAGGGAGCAAAACGTTTCCTTACAGTACGTAGAAATATGCGTCGCAGACTCTGTGAGTGATACATATTCTTGATCGTCGTGAAAGCATATCAGTTGAGAGTTCACTTATATCTGTCTATACTATTTTTTAACTAAAATCACAATTACGATACTGTTGGCTATAAAAGCATTTGATTTTTCAGCGTAAGCAGATTAATATACAGAAATCGGATAAATCAATTGATTCATACCCTTGCAATTAGGAAGAACTTGAAACTTATGGATAAGCTTCTTAGAAATGTTTTTATTAAACCTTTCCCTTATGTTTTTGTTGAAATTGGAAAAACATTTGTTATATTAATAATTTGGCTGTCATAAATATAATGGCGCGTGGAAATTTTTTCATGTCTTGCTAAGTCTATATACAACTTAAAAAAAAAAAAAAATAATAAATATCATTAGTGGTCGGATACGGTTAGAAGTCTATATGAACGAATGTTTGACGCCACTATGTCTAAAACTAAATTTCCTACGCAGGAAGTGAAAGAGAAGCGGGAAAATTGGTTAGTTCACAATTCTTAATAAAGCCATGCCCAGAGGCACGATTATTACACTTTTGTGAGCGGGTATAATAACTTTTAGTTACTTACTCAGCTATGTCTATATTTGTATGAACCTATTAGCTTTTTTTGAATTTATTATTTATATTGGTATATTATAGTGAAAAGAACTCACTTCTGAGTTTGCTGTCAACACTTGTGATAGCATATGTTCTCTGTGAAAAAATAAGTAATTAAAAAGATTAAATTTTAGAAAGAATTTTTCTCGGATCAGAAAGAGGAATCCTTATTTGCTGATTGATGATTATTTTAAATATAACACTGAATTGCGATAAAAAAAAGCGTTTGAAAGTGTGCAAAACTAGCACCTTAATAACTCAGCGATAATTGAAATTTAAAAGTCAATACGAAATAATTTCAAACGGGAAAGCAAAAACAACAACGCAGTTGATACAAAAAGTGCATTATATTCAAATAAAAAAGAAAACAACTCAAACATCTGAAAAAGTAAAACATTGCATTCATCTCACCCAAAAAACATCTCAATACATTTCGACTCCATTCTCTTTTATAACTTGACTGTTTATCACCTCTAAATCTACAAAACTCAATCTGCGAAATATGGTTTGGCCGCAAGATCGCACCATCTCCCTCGAAGGTGGGGACATTAAAATCCCCAGGATCAGAACTTATGCCCCCACCTGAAGTGAATATAGTGTATTTATCCATTCCAGACAAAATGCTTTGCCAATAATCGAACTTGGGTGAAATTTATGCCATGATTTCCATAACTTAGAGACCTTTTCGTCTCTAACAAAAAAATAAAATTGATCTCTTCCGATGCGGCTACAACAAATTCTATTGAAGTCAATACTTCACTTAAAAACATCTGTAACGTGTATATTCCGTCCGAGTTCTGTGACGTCCGTGGGGTCGCTTATACTTTCTCTGATTTCACCGAGGTTGAAATCCACTCAAACGCATGTCCCAAAAATTTACTTAAATTCGTTCCCCTATTTGACTTCTGCAATGTTGCAGAAATGATGCGCTTCTATAAATTTGAACATTCCTCTAAATTTCATGTGCTGTTGGACACTGTCCGTTTGAGTTTTTCCGGGACTGTTTAGCCTTCCCACATCTGTTTGGAAGGCATTAACTTCACACCTACACTATATATCGAGCCGAAATTACAATGCCTCAAGTGTTGGCGTTTCGGGCATACTGATAAGGTGTGCTCACGCCAAAAGCCACTTTGCCTTTCCTTTGGCACAAGCCATGATTGCTCTACAAAGCGTCCTCATAATGCTAAAAAATGCATCAATTACAAGGGTGATCACCTTTTTAATTCCAAAACTTGTCCAATATACAAGAAAATTGCCAAATCGAAAAAGACGCAGCCTCTCAAACCGCAAATCTACTCTTTTTGTCAGAGTACTTACGCACACTCAAATAACAAATTTTTCAATTACTCTGGAGATCTTCCCTGGGTTGCCTCCTCCGACTTCTCAACCAACAACACTGACTCTACTGTCTCACTTCCAAACTCCTGAAATCACCATTTCCCCTTCCAATATGCAATATTCAACTCCCGAGACTGTCATACCCATCACAGATAATATTGCTTCCGATCACGAAATGATAACAGATGCTAACACTTTCTCTAACTCATCTCAAACCTCTGATTGTATTCAAAAATTAATCAATCAAATCTAAAATACGTACGTACGTCCCCTAAATCAAATTCTACCATTAACTCCGCCGCACGCTTATCTCGCGAGCTTCACATGAGTATTCTTAACCAGCGATCCCCTTCGTTCTCTTACACTATCGAAGCTTGCAGTTTTATCGTTCACACTTCTTTTGGCTAACTCGTGACTAATAGTTGTTATATTCCACCTAATTGTAAAGTTTCTGATTCTGCAATTAACAGGTGATTTTCTTTCAGATCTGACATGTTTGCATTAATATATGGTGATTTTAAAGTTCACAATGTTTATTGGGGTAGTCGCTTCTCCAATTCAAGAGGCAGGCAAATTCACGATTTTATTAAAAGCAGCGATTTAGTCTTACTAAATCAAAGTCTTTTGCTGATGGTCTGGGCCGAAAGTCTTCTAAAAAATCCTACCCTCCTAATCCTTGGTGGAATGCCGGATGCAATCGAGTCAACGCCAAACATAGGCTCGCTGTAAATAAATGCAAAAGATCTTATAGAATAAATATTAAATTTTTGGCCGATATTAGAAAAGAATATAATTAAACTCTCCGGTTGGACAAACGTAAAGATTGGGAACAATTTTGTGAAAATGTCAATAGTGACATGTAAATCTCAACTCTGGCGCACTGTGACAATTTTCAGAGGTATCACTTCCTCCCGTTGTTCCATTCTCTCGCAACACTTTAACGAGTTCTGTGACAAACTTGCTGGACATTCTGGTCCTGTAATCCCCTCTGTTTCGCTGGATGAGAAACGTGATAACTCTTGAATATTGAAAACAGATTAATCTTACTAAAAGAATTTAACAATATTCTAATCACCTCTCTCTATACTCTCTTCTTGGTATGGCTTCCAAATCTTCGCTTTAAGAAAAAAGATGAACTCGTCAGCTAATCTTAATTCCAACATTTGTTGCCGTAGTTTCCACCCTTAGAAACATTTTCGAAATGTGTTATACTCACGTCTATGGTATCTCGAGTCCAAGCGTATCCTCAGCAATCTTCAATTTGGTTTCAGACGTTACAATTCTGTCCTAGGCAACAACGTCACTTTGTGGTTAGCAATAAATTCAGCGTTTACTAAGAACTACATTCTCATTGCCTGCTTTCTTTACATAACCTCAGCGTTTGATTCTATCATTATCAACCTCATCTAAAAAAAAATTTTCTTCTCTCTTTGAATCTCCCTACAAAATTCTGTACTATGTTATATAACCTCTTTCTCTATAAAACATGTTAATTGACAATGATGATATTGTTGTACAAAGGAAATTTCTTATCGGTGTTCCTCAGGGATCTGTATTCAGTCTTCTTTGCTTTAATTTATATATTAACAAAATTTTCAGTTCCCTTCCTGAAAACATCTTAATCATGGGATATGCTGACGATCTTGTCATTTTTAGTTCCAACTCTGATCCAAATTTGTGTAGGCGCAATTTGCAATCTGCCCTCGTCATTATTTCCTCTCATCTTGAATCACTTCAACTCACACTTTCACTCAATAAAACCAAACGCTTGGTCTTTTCAAAAAAAAGGAGAAACCTCATGGTTACTTCTCTGCTCACCTATTGTTCTTCCATCCCGTTTGTTAAAACTTTCGTCTTTTTAAGCTTTGTCCTGACTCGAAACTTTCCCCAGCACTTCACATTGGAAATACTGCCAAATAATGTTTTCAACTCATTAATGTATCCAAATCCATTTGTGATATTTCTTGGGATTCAGACCCATCTTGCATGATTAAATTGTAATTTGGCTTAATCAGACCAAAATTAGAATACGCCTGTTCACTTTTATTAGGCATCCCAAAGAAGCACCTTCCGAAATTATGCAGAACCCAATGGAAACGCCTTTATCTGGCTCTTGGTGGCATGAATTCTACATACACACTAAGTTTGGAGCAGATGGCAAACGTTATGCTTGCACAAGAAAGATTTCGTTTACTCGCCAATTTTTTATCTAATAAAATTCTATTTTCTGAGAATCATCCGGCTTTATCTCTCCTTTACAACTTTATATAAAGCAATTGATTGCCTCTCCTTCCTTTTTTTAAAATTTTGCTGACAAAACTAATAACTTCAACATTCTAGGAACTGATGTACGTAGCTTATTCAAAATTTATCTTGGTTCTCAATATTTTCGATCAGTAATTAAGTTCCTACCAGTGAGTAAATCCATAGTTACTTCGGCAGAGTTACACCACCGTTAGTCGAACTTGGTCAATGTGAAATGAAAACATTTTTCAGTCATCTTTACTAATCGATCTAAGACCGATGCTGTACGCAGTGGCGTTGGGTTTGCAGATATTAATAAAGAAGCCGATATCCCAAATTACCCATGTAGTATTATATTTTCGGCTGAATGTCTTGCGATTCTAGAACCCATCCGCTTAGCGAGTGTTCAACCTCAAAATAAATTCCGTATAGTGTCAGACAGTAAATCTGTCTTACCCGCTTTACAATCATTTCGCTTAGGTAAAACTCACCTTTACATATTAGAAATCACATTCTTATTTTATAGCTTCAAGTCTTTGTTTTTACTTTCTCTGGGTGTCCAGTCACAAGGGCATTCATGTTAACAACACTGCAGATAAAATTGCATCTTCCAAACCATTTCGTTCTAATGATCGAGCCGTGATCCTTGCAGATGTGAGGACAATCTACAAAAAGCATTCAATTCTTTCTTGGTAATAGCGATGGGATAACTCATCTTATGGTTGTCATTTATACTATTTATTTCCACATATGAATAAAGCCCCTTAGTTTATCAATTGCGGACTTAGACGTGACACTATTTGTCTCATTAACAGGCTGAGGTTCAATCACACGAGATGTAATGATCATTTATTCAAAATTATCGAAGTAAATAACTCTTTACGCACAGGGAGTTTTACAATCTCCTGATCATACCCTATTTGTCTTCTCCAATGTTACCACTTCTATTCGCCTTCCCACACTTCGCAAATTAATTGTGGTCTTCGTGACCACAGCATTCTTAACATTTTGCGTTCTCGCAATTTAACAGCTTACGTCGCAATCTTTTGTTTTTTTAAATCTTATCATCAAGGCATATAAGCGTTTACAATCAATTTATGAACCTACTCTCTTTTACACTTTTTTGCTCTCACACCTATCAATTCCTTTATATAATTTTTTGTACTCATATACCACAGTACATCTTACACATCGGAATTTACTCCTCGCTCTTCTGTTCTATCCTACGCGGCAGACGGTTAATATGCATATTTTAATAAAGACTATAATAAAAATGACTTGGCGGACATATAATACGCAAAATTAAAACAAAAAATCTTTAAGCAAATGATCACTAAAATAAATAAATAACAACATAATATACCAAATGTAACCCCTACTTTACTAAGGCCCAAACACAGAACTCTGTATTCACATTGGGCCTTTTTTACACATCCCAGCGAATTTTCGGTTGAGAATTTGCTGAATAACAGGAGAAGAAGCAAATTATACTGAAGAACGTCTTTCAATATTTATGTACTACAGTACTTTTATGTAATTTCCTTTTTAACCTATTTATTATTAATGTATTTCTATTTTATATACCAGTTTGCGTCATCTTGGGCTATCGTCAGCGCTTTTTCAGTGGATATCACTGGATGAATTTAAATCTATAAATATCCTGGCCACGTGCCATATAAACGGCCTGTGCTGCAGACATACTTGCCTACTGATTCCTTCTAATGTTCAGCGGTAATCTTATCGATTACTTTCTAATTAAACGAGAATCTTAATTTGGACTAGTATGATTAGGCTGTAGTATCGGATATTTCACATCATTCGCTAACCTTTTCATCGCTGCCTGTTAAAGTCAGTAAAAATTTTAAGAAAGCTAGTGTGAATGCAGTTATTAGTGACCTACATGAGATTGACTTTAGTTCTCCGTACTTTTTTAATTCAGTTAACTACTAGCTTGAAGCTCTGAACAGAATTCTTTACTATATCTTGGATCTCATTCCAAACTCTAAATATTTACCGAGTAACGAAGCCCACAGTTAGTCTTGTTCGTCTGACATTTTATATGTTATATGTCTTAGAGAAATTTTCTACAAACAGTATATTCGATCCCCTGGGATTGTTAATTGGAGAGTTTATTTTTGCGAAGTCATGTAAAATTTTTGATAAAAAAGAACAGCCTAAAACAACTCTTTTGAATATATTAATCTTAGAAAATATGGTACTTGCTTCGCAACATAAGTACGTTAGGAGGGAGGGGGTAGGGTTGAGCATGATGAGCTGGAAGTAAATAGTATTAATGGCTTCTTCATCGTAAACTAGCCAAACGTAAATGAGTTGCCGGTATTTAATGCCTTCATTAGAAGAGATTATTCTTTATCTTTCCAAAATGTAGAAGAGAATATACTCTATAGCGTTTCTCGCAAAGTTGCTTGTACCTTTGTTGGTATTGACGGAATATCCATCAAACTTGGGAGTATGCTCTTTCCTTGCATATCAAACCGTTTAGTGCGTGTTATTAACACCATACTCACGGCCTCCTTCCCACCTGAAATGTGGAAAACAGTCCAATTTGCGAATGGTGTGGCTTCTCTTTGGGAACTTCTTGATCGAGAACTTAACTTTGGTCTGCACTTTGACACTATATCTGCTAAAAAATACTTTATTCTGTTGAAATTATGTAACCTGAACATGCACTCGCCTATCAAGGTAAATATAGTATTACCCATGCTCTTTTCACGCGGCTTGTTAATTACTGCATTGTAGGGATGTCTGCCTGCTCGTCATAACTTGATAGGCTTAAGTTTAATGTCAGCTTCATTACACGTTTTAAATATAATATTAAACTTAGACATCACATTTACTTTTTCATTCATGCTTTTTTGAAATTCTTCTTCTAAGGCTATTTAAAATTTAAGTTTTGTATACATCTCTAAAAAATTTGTATTGCTTACGATCGTCCGATCTTCTCGTTGAACGATAACAGTTTTCTAGGTCGAGTAGAAACCCTTTTATTTGTCTACCTTTTTGGTCGAACGCTCATTTATCGTCCATTCAGCTCGATCCTGGAATGCGTACTGCTTGCTTTGAGAACATTTAATGTTTTAAGAGAAAAATGAACCTATTTTTTCTTACCTGAATTTATCTGATGTTGGCCGTTGAGGATTTCTATGGTTAAAGGTAGAGTAAGGTGATTACTTAAATAGTCTTTAGTTCTTTCTCTGCACCTGATTTATAACTGCCTTAGGATAATTGCATTCCAAACTCCATAACCCGAAAGTAAGTGGATGTATGAAGGCGTAAAGCTCGAAGATTACTGCTCCATTACGGGAAACCCATTACTTAGCCGATATGTAATATTTTTAAGGATTATTTTTAAGCAAAACCATATTGTAACAGTGCAATGGCAGGTTTTCTTTTGTCAGTTATAAAGTAGAAAGAAAAACTGTTCGATTTGATAACTTTGATAACGATTCATGATTATTTTATTCTTTTAAACAATATAACAATGAATGGAAAAATAGCCAATAATACTCAATTAGAACCTGATATAGAGGTGTAGAAATAAATAATTTTTCGGAAAGGTGAATAACTTCTTAAGATGAAGGAACAAAGAATGTTCTAAGGTAAAGGTTACAGGGAAGAAGGCCTGGTAATATGTAAATGGACTATAAATAGACTATACAAACTAAAATGATTTGAAAGCGTTAATAGTGAACAAAATTTATTATAAATAAATCCTGTTTAGGTAGAAATTGATGACTAAGTTAATAACAGTTTAATTAAGGATTAAGGATTTTCAGAGTTGAACCAACTGGCTTTAAGATGATTAGACGATTATAGATAATACAGAGTCTAAGATTTCACTAGTTATAAGATACATACATATCCATAAAATTACTAACGACACTAACAGCACGCTATGATCTAGATATCAACCAGGTAGATGCTGCCACCGCACGACCAGGATATGTCATTTCTGAAAGACCTTGTCTTAAAACCGCAAAAGATTTTCTGTACGCTGAAACAATCACATTTGGTTTGCGCTGAAACAATCATATTATTTTCTCCCAATAATTGTGATGCGGTAATTAAGAAAAATTGGCAATGAAGCTGATTTACAGGTTTTTTTTGCCATCATCTTGGATGACACGTTATTATTAAATCTCTTAGATAAGAACTTAATTAAACACCTGACATACGATAGTACCATCAGCTATCGCTTGGTTTAGATGACTCTATCCAGAGGTAAAAAAAACCATGTCGCAATATTTTGGGAAAACCTGAGACTAATTCTTCTAGGTTCTGGTTAAAATTATCTAATGAGATAACCGCACACTATTTGTTGTGTAAAATTTGTGCGGGAGTATGTAACACGCCGATTGATTTAAGATAGCCGTTTTTATATCGGTCGATTCAAAGACATTTTCTGAATCGATTTAAACTTGCCTCTCTGGCCGTTTTATATGTTTGTAGATGTTAAACCTACACATCGCAAATTTTGACGAAATATATTACGTAAACATGTTGTGGCCCAGGATTAGAATGTCTCAAAATAGAACATATCGAATCATTTTTCATATGAAAATTTTTTATTATTTTGCGGCAAGAAACACTTAGTAACAGTATTTCATCATATTAAGTTAATGTGGAAAGTTTTGCATTAGCTTGGCCAATTCTTTGAACCATTCCTATTTATAGGAAAATGAAGTCTCCACATTGCAAAAAATTTAAATATTTGTTATTTCATAGTGGAAATTGGTCGGTAATAGTAATTTGACACAAAAATTAACTGCACTAAATTTAGACTACACTTGGACTACACTACGTTTAACTTGAGGTCTCCAGTAACAAAGGATGGGTTCTAGTAGCTTATGACAAAAGTTTTTGAAAAGTAATAAGGTATCACAGAAGTAAATGAAATTTGTTACTTTTGAACCACGTTAAGTCATGTCTTGAACCGCTTTCATCTATAGACTGCAATGTATGCTTTTACATAGAACTAAGATATATTTTTTGTGTTTCACCGCAAATATAAATTAGGAATCGTATTTGGCTAACTGACGTAGCTAAATTGAAAATAAAGCAAACCGTGAGTAGAAAAAGGTCCGGTTTAAGCTGAACACTACATATATAATACAATTAATATATAATATATATATACAATTAATATATAATATAATACCAAAAATAAGTTTTTTTTTTTTTTTTAAATTAAACTAAAATTCATGTTTACATTCTAGCTTGAATTTTTGGAGAATTTTGCTTTAAATTTACATCGAATTGAGAAGGACGTACAACGTTGTGATCGTAATTATTGGTATTTTGCTAATGAGAATTTGGATAAGCTAAGAAATGTAATAACTACGTAAGTAATAGAAAATTTTATTCCAACCAAAATGAACAGCAATAAATTATTGATTACCTAGTTACGTTTGGGAGCATTTAGAAGTAGGTTATATGCAAGGCATGTGCGATTTATTGGCCCCGCTATTGGTTATATTCAATGATGAAGCTTTAACCTACGGTTGTTTTTGTAAATTAATGGAAAGAATGATTAAAAATTTTCCAAATGGCCGGGCAATGGATATGCATTTTGCTAACATGAGGTAAAGTAGAGACAATTGTTTAAATTTCGTATAAACTGTAGTTATTAATAGCAAATAATTGATTTTATTTACAGATCTCTTATACAAATATTGGACTCAGAAATGTACGATTTGATGGATTCAAATGGTGATTATACCCACTTCTACTTTTGCTATCGTTGGTTTTTGTTGGATTTTAAACGTGAATTGGTTTATGACGACATTTTTGCTGCTTGGGAAGTGATCTGGGCTGCTAAACATGTAGCTTCCAGTCATTTTGTATTATTTTTGGCTTTGGCTCTTCTTGAAACTTATCGCGATATAATATTATCAAATAGTATGGATTTTACTGATGTCATCAAATTTTTCAATGGTAAGTCGACAGTGTTACGATGACGACGCAAAAACTTATAAAGCTTTCAAAAAAGGCTAACATACTCTGAAGTTTATTTACATTTGCATTAAAACAAATTTCGGACACCTATTGTCGGAGGTCCAGTCATTATGAAACTTTAACGGTTTCTCATAGCAAAATGATTATGGTTTTCATAGGTTTTTTTATATCCCACTCATTTTGTGATATAGAAATCCGAATATACTATTTAGCCGTATGATTCCAAATGATTGCTTCCCAGTCCCACCAAATGCACAAATGTCAGTTCTTTTGGCCAAAGCTTTGCAGATGGAAATTCGATCAATCATGTCTTTTTCTGCGTTAATTACTGTGCAACCCAAACATCTAGCTTCTTCTTGAATTCAGCTTTTTGCAAATGGTCTAAAACTGTTTTATGGTCGATCTCTAGCTCCTGGGCGACGCTGCGAATGCTAACATGCCGGTCAATTTCAATCATTTCTGTGATTTTTTCGACGATCGGCGTACTTGTGCGAGGTGAGCGTTTAGCATCAAGAATATCTGAACGGAATCGACGAAAGCAAAATTAAAGGTAATGGGCTGTTACAGTATCGGGACCATAAACACCATTCACAATTTCAGCTGCCTGGCTCGCATTTTTGCGTTTATCAAACAAAAACTGTAAAATGTACATCGTTTTCTCTTTGTTGACTTCCATTTTTAACACCTTGTTACTCACAACTGAATGGACCAAGCAAAAAGATATTTTTAGAGCAAAATGACACCTTTTCAACGAGCATAAATTTGAAATTTTTTGATCGATACTTTACGAGATGTCGATCATTACAGCTATCTACCGAAAAAATAATAGACTTCTTTTTCCCCAATTTAATATTTTGATGAAATTTGGTATAGTGACTTAGCTTAGTCAAGAACGAATCCTATTTAAAATGGATTGTGTCGGGCTCTTTTGCCGACAAGTCCCCACAGTTTGCAAAAGGCGTTACGTGAAAAAAATTTGGAAATTTTAAAATTTCTCGGAAATACTAAATAGGGAAACAATAATAGGGTCTTTGGCAAGAAAATAGATTTTAAAATATTTGAATTATGCTAGTTCACATTTTCCCACATAGCAGTCATAAAAAAATATGCCTTCACATGGAAATAACACATAATTTCTGGCATATTATTCCTAAAATAAATGAATTGTGTTAAGCGAAGTGATGTAAAGTTTTAATGGCGGCTTTGCCCGCCTATAATTTTTAAAGTTTAACCTATTGTAATGCCATTAAACGAATTTTGCACAAGTTTGCTAGCCAAGGTTATAGAATTTCTGATGGATCTTTTAAGACGCGTATGGTTTAGCTGGGTGCGACGTCCTTTCTGATTTTAAATTCCACGTCGCATATTCGCATTTTCTCTGTTGCGGAAATTTGTTAGGCATGATGGCTTTCCATTGCCGTTAAATGCAGAATTTCTTATTCGTAGGCATTAGTCTAGGTCCGACATTGACTGACAACCTCTCGCTTCCTAAATTCTTTCTCTAGCACGATTCCTTCATTGCGATTTAGTAGATACTAACTGACAGAAATTTAAGCGCAAAAATTCACCTGAATAATATCCTATGCTAGTCAAATTTTGGACTTTATTTTTTTGCTCGCTTTTTCCAAATGGTTAGTGGGAGGATGTCCAATTTCCTTGCCCATGCTAACTTTGGTTATACGCTAATCTTAACCGATTTTTGATGGAAAAAAACTTTTCATTTTTGCTTTTCATGTTGTTCATAAGCACCCCAAAATTCTAGCCATTAAAGTGAGTTTGACCCGTTAATAAGTAAAGGATCCACCGCTCTTTAGTTAGCCAATATATTTGTTTATCAGAGGTAGAATGCCAGAGGCTCACATATTGTTAATTGAAATCATGCTAGCTGATGATGTTACAAATATGTGGGTTTTCAATATAAGTGATATGATTTCTTAAAAGAAGTAGGAACGCTATAGTCGGGCAAGGCCGCCCTTTAGATATTTTATATACATTAATACAGTCATTCACTCATTATGTTAATAATGCACCGAAAATTATACATTATTTTTATGTAAATCCACAATTTTCATAAAAGGCCTCATAATGGAGGATAGTCGAAACGTCAACATGGTCCCAATTTAGCAAACTTAATTTACTTCTCAAAGATTTTATAATTTTCGAATTTTATCCGCTTGAGTGACCGAGTAGGCAAGAGTCTCGATTAGCAAGTCAATGGTCGTGGGTTCGAATCTTAAAAGTGGTAGAGTTTTTAATAAAAGCCGAAAGTCTTAGATGGTAGTGCTTTGAAACTTTAGTCTTAGAATTTATTCTCTGGCTGAATTTACAATAATAATAATAATAATTTTCGAATTTCCCTACCATTAACTTACTTCATAAAATGTTAAAAGTGATAGCTTTTTGGCATTTAAAGGCTTATTTCTCCTTGTATATTAAATGAGTTCCAAAAACTAAACCTACGTCGTTCAAAATCGGCGAGGTTTATTTTTATGTGGACTTATTATTGTGAATGAGCTTGTAACAAGAATTATTGAAAATTAGGTTTGCTATAGCGAAGCAGTTGTTATCGGGAAATGACGAAAATTACACAACATTTTGTGTTGAAAAAGTGCTGCGGACCATTATCAGTGAGGTTCAACCATCTGCCAAAACACGTCAGTGAAATAATTTTTATAAAAATATATTAGAAATTGCGAAATGTAGTTTTAATAAAAAAAAAACAAAGATAGGCAGATGAAGAGACAAACTTCGATCGCTTCAGAAAGTGATTCTGAATCGGATGGTATAATAAACGATGGGTTTGTCTCAAGTTAATCTGGGATTTGAATTGAATATGCCTTGTACCACAAGTGAAGAATGAAAGAAGTGAGGAAATATAATATCGTTCAGATCGCCATTGGTTTGCTTGCAAAAGTAACTGATATTCGACACAATCCAAATTTCGGGCACTTTGTTTGCTTAATCTAATTTCAATATCACCAACGTATTTACATATTCGTTTTTAATGCATGAATCAATACTGGTGCCATGTTGTGGACCAAAGGACCCTGTAAAAAGTAGCTAAAGGTATTAGAGCTCCTTAGAGCTCATTCGATATCGGAATTTCTTGCAATTATGATCTCACTTTTAATTTTTGTTTGATTGCCGGGTATATGAATGAAAAAGTTGAATTTTCAACCAAAAGTTGGTAATCTTTTCTTAATAAAAAGAGTTTATATTAATTTATTAGAAATTCTCCGTATTTCCCCGAATGAAATATGTAAACGCAGGGCTACGAAAAAGTAAAAATAGTGCGCGAATTATAGAACACAACATATTAACAAAGTTGTATCTCAAAAAACTATGTAAGAATTGTGTCGCCAATTTCGCAACAAGCTTCATAAGATTTTTTTCTAAAAAATTTACATTGTTGCCCCGTCTTAATTTCAAATGATAATTTCAGGGTAAGCTATAACTACTTTCATATATTTTCTAATGCTTCCATTTGAACCCTTAAACTCTGCCATTTTCTCGTGAGCAATAATGCGCCTGAATGAAACATGCTTGGGTAATAGATAAATTTAGTATCGTGACGTCATTTCGCTATTTTCGTTTGTGGGTATGAAGTATTACAATCACTTGATTCCATTCTCTGCATGCGTTTAATAAATATGTGGTGCCGTTAAATTGTTGTGTGTCAAAATAGTGATGCAACAAACATTCACAATAATAAAAATATTCCGTACCAAAAACCTAGCCGACTGCAATTTACTTTTAGCAAGAAACTCGAATTTTTACTGCACAAATTTATTACTAAATTTTAGGTGAAAAATTAAATTTTCGCCTAACTTTCAATTACTTGATTACACCGCTCAGGGGGTATGGCAACATTCTGCAAACTTACCAACTATTTTTCCTTCTAAAAGTATGTTAACTAGGTTACCATCACTCTTAAAACTATTATTATTTCCCACATGGTTTCTGACCGGATATGCAAAATTTAACTTATCTTCTTATATCTGCTCTTATTAAAGCCTACAAGAACAGTTCAGTAGTCGTTTTACCAAGACACAAGAAGCTGTGCATAACCTTAAATAATGAATTGATATGAATTTGATAATTTGATTTTCTGCAAAATAAGGATGTGCAATGCGAATTGAAGTAAATATTCTAATTCTTCATCAAATTCTTAATCTCTTGCCAATGACTTGTAACCAGTACTGCTTGGAGATAGTCCCATTTCGTAAGAGCAAATTAACTGTTACATTATTTTTCCTTTGACATATCTAATGTCGGGACTGTGTTGTTCAATTGAAGTAGCTGCTTTGACGAAGCTTTGTCCAATTTTTGGCAAAAAGCAAACATAAGAGGTTTGTGATCTGTATAGATGATGGACTTCCAAGAATTACCGCAAATACTTAAGACCAGAATATATTGCTTGTAGTTTTCGATCATAAATGCTACGCCGACACTGTGTTTTCGTAAATTTTTTTGGGAAAAATCCAAGCGCGCCCCACAACAATTACGTATAGCTGTGCAACTATTTCCATACAAAAATCTGAAACGTCAATCCAAAGTCATAGAGGTGATCGTTTGACCGGGTATGCTAGAAGTGAAGCATCGGTAAGTTGTTTTTTGTAACAATCGAACGGTCTTCTTAGTTCATGTGTCCAAACAATTTTTCGTTCATCGTTTTTCTTGTGACCTTTTTATATACTATGGAGAACGCCTTGCGTCTCGGCTGCTGATAAATTTTCGATAAAAATGAAAAGACCAAGAAATTAGCTAAGATTATGTACCTTTTTCGGCGGTTCGTATGTTTCTATTGCTTCTACACGTTGTGGTGGATTTGGTGATATTTTTTTCATGTTTGTAAATATTCTTGCAATGATAGTCCAGTTTTCTTAAATACGCACTTTACAATTTTTATTGTCATAGAATTTTAATCGACTAAAGAGTATTTCAAGATGTTCTTTAGGTTCTTCCAAGTTATGGTCAATGTAGACATAATAAACTTCGAGGTCTTTTAAGACTTCATGCATAGACCGTTGAAACGTTTGTGCAGTTTAGCAGTACACAAACCAAATGTTATTCTTGCTAATTCGAAAAATCCTGTTGGCGTGATAATGGTTATTTTGGAATATCTGCTTCTTCAACAGGCGTTTAGAAATAGGCTTTCACTGAATCTATCACCGAAGGATCCTGTTGTCATGAAAATTAGCTAAAAGGTGGTGCAAATGTGTTACACGGTACCTATCTGGAGTTATGTAAAGAATTAGCCCAATTGCTTCGACGGATGACATATGTCTAATTGCATCGTATAATTAAATTTTGTATGTACAATGTTTTTCAGGAGGTAATCTCCGAGGCTGGCAATGAACGGAAGGTTCCTTTGTTTCGATGCGATGAGTGCCTGAATGTTTAACGGCTGGTAAAATGCAAGACGGTTCCGTAATGTTTTCACATTCCGATAATATTGAATGAAATAGTGAATTTTCAGAAACTAAGCAAGTTTTAACAGAGAAATTATCGTTTTTGGCTGACATGAAACAAGGTGTGCTTAACTTTATTCTGCTATCCATAAGACGTTATCTTTTTTGACGTCAACAAGTAAGCTAAAATGTTGTAGAAAGTCAGAATCAATAATTGGCTTTGGAGCATTTGCAATCACAAATGTCCATAGCAATTGTCGCCTTAAATTAACGTTTAAATGAAAAATGATAATTTAGTTATTTGTTTGGTTTAGACTTTTTGACGCATAGATGGTAAAACTACCGATACACCGACTCCTACATCTATTGGTTACACAGAATTGCCTCCTACAGAAGCGCGACATATTTAAAAGTTGTCTCCGTCAGTCGCCTTGGATGAAGGATTTATTTGTTTTCCGTTTGATATTTACTGTGGCTCGATAGGTAGGTTCAACACCATGATGAAATGATGAAATGATACCAGCGCAATCGTTCAGATGACATAAATGATGCGCTTTTATTCTGATTGCGGATTCTATTCTGATTTTGTGTGCGATATTGAAACTCAATTCCATCGATACGTTAGGATAACTCAATTTGGGCCTGGATATTACAAAGCTTTTCATTGCAATTCGTAGAGGTCGCTGTGCTTACTAAAGGACGGTCCAACTGGTCATTAGTTTTGACTGCCATAACCACGAGTTTGTCAAAGCTGTCTAAACCGGCTCATAAAATGGCTGTAATCGTTATTTTTATTTTATTATTATTATTATTATTATTATTATTATTATTATTATTATTATTATT